>CM040241.1:37527465-37751432 GCA_022545495.1 Chrysanthemum lavandulifolium | reverse complement strand
ATGTGATGTTACGGTTTTACTGCCACTTCTTGCATCATGTATTTTATTAGGAATAGGATTATAGGAAGCTGTGATGATTCTCAGTGTGTCCGATTAGAACTGAGATTATCCGTGTCATACAACGGCTTATTTTCCTGCTTATTAATTCATTTAGAATTTATTATAGCCTCTGGAAATATGCTTTTATCTGTATTCTTAACCATTGATGATCTAATATTAACACAGATTTACATCCTTATTCAGCCATGATAATGATTCAATGGGGTAAGTTTGGAGTAGGAAGGAAGGTGTTTGAGCAATAACTAATACTACTTGGTCTTCTGTAAGAATGTCTTGAGCATGAATCTATTATATTTTGTTTAACCCGACAGTAACCATAAACTGAGATTTATGAAAAAGCTTAATCTGAAATAAATTTTTTCGTGCAGGTCAATGAAAGGGTGCATTGAAATTGCTGGTCTCGAAAGGGAGGTCAAGAACAAGGTAAATTTTAAATCACTTATATGCTTAATGATTTGGCTGAAAAATGAATGGGTCGTGTAGATTGAGTCACGCATCATGTTGGGTCAAGTTCTTAGTGCATCGAAAAGTCCACGCTACTGTTCAGTTCACAAGATCGGATTGGGTCGGGAACAAGTAAGAAAATACAAATACCGCTTAACAAGATCATGTTGGGTCGGAATAGGTAAAATTTGTTTGGGCCAAATTAGGTGAATTCAAAATATATAAATAATTTTATTTGGGTCAAAATAGGTCGGTGGGCTGGGTTGACCTGGTACCTATTTGTTTTAGTTTGAATTCGATTCTAATGTATCGAGTTGCAATCATCGATTTTAGTTTTTAAGGCACCAGATTATTAGATTCTAAGCATATATTGCAAATTTTCTTTGTGTAGCCAAGCAAATGGTGGCAGTGGAAGTGATGAAAGACAAGATTTACTTGACATCTAACTTGAACTCCAATGAGAACTCCATTTGGTATTCTTTAGGATCTAAATTACACGGTCCTTGATTTTCTTTTCCACATCAGCAAATGATGAATATGAATTGAGGTAAATTAGTCATTTATTATCGTTGATATGAAAGAACAAGTAATAAATATTGTTTATTGAAGTTCGATATATTGAATTACATGTTTAAATTTAAGAAGGGTAAATTTGGTATTGAATAAATAGATGATAAGTGGCAAGGTAATATTGCGGCAAAAAGGAGGTATGATCGGAAACAAAGTTGTGGGAAACTTAGTGCGTAGAACTGATGAACAAAATTTAGTTAGAACTAAACTGATGACATTTAATGCTATGGGCTTTATCTTCGTAAAAAAGTCACAGTGTTAATCATATATGGTGGTGGTGTAAGTGTTTTAACTTTTTGATGCCGAGCTAAACCATTACATATATACATTTACATGACTAGGCGTGGTAACCTGCTAGAGGCGGGTTTTTTTGGTTTTTGGATATTAATATATCCATCTAATGTTATTCAAATGTTATAAATACCATAAATCTATAAAACCATGAATTGTTTTACCATGTCCATGCATAATAAGTATGAAACTAATTTCGTATGTGTTACATTAGTGACACGCGTTTTAAAGAAAGACAAGTCATTTTTACAAATTGAACTTTGATATAAAAATTCATAGGATGTCAAAGTGAAACCATAATTAACGATTTTCTTGAATGAAATTCTATTTGTGAATGAAATTGACGTTATTTTGTATATGGATATTGGTATCTTAAGCTTTTAGTAATTCAAAACCAAAACTGTTTTTATTGTGTGTTTGGGGCCGCTTTTGATACACGCAAATGCTTTATCATCTATTGCTTTCTGAATTTAATTAGTAATTATTATGTTAAACATGATTATAAAACTGTAATTTCACAAAAAGAAAATGCTCCAAAATTTAGGATATTCTTATGCATCTATATCATTCAGATGAATTTAGAACCCCACCCCTTGAGCCAATTTGACCCATCTATGCATTTGAAAATTAAACTTTAGACCTAGAGATATTTATTTGGGCAATAAGTATAGCACAAGCCATATTTATAACTTCCCATTAAGAGTTAGTTCATTAGTTCAATGTGAATATATGTATGCACATTACTATGTTGGTAGTTTTTAGAACATAAGTATTACATCGTTATTATATTTTAAACGGTTTATATTTATCTACTCATTGGCTATGTGCAAGTCATCTTTTGCGATATGTTGAACCATTATTGTCATTGATGGACTTTAGATCTTCAATTTTATTAGCATATAAAGTGTGTTGTGTAATACCTAATCACGTTCTACTCTACTCCGCTTGTGTTCAACTATTGAGCTTCAGAATGACCGAGAAATGCCAAAGAGTGTGTTTGAAAAAGGTACGTTGACAATCGAAATGAAGCACAACCCATAAACGTGGAAAAATGGATGGGTTGGGCGCGGTTGGGTAACGGGTCACAGAGGTTCTTCAGTAACTTACAACTATTACTAATAGCACTGGTACCACCTTTTTAAAAACATATATCAAACATCATAGGACTTCAACCTTCGGTGACACCTTCAACGTACTACTACCTAAACCTGAATGTTCTATAAATACAGAGCGTCTGCATAGTTAAAAAACAACTGCGATACTAAATATCAGCCTTAGTATGTAGTAGTCGACTTTAGACCGTAAGACTGTCTATTGGCATAATGAATAGTGGGTTAATAGATTAGTATTTGAACATCATTATATCAATCATTAATATATTGACGTAAATTTATAGATATGTGGTTTTTTACTTTTCGATTTTTATCTTTAATGAAATATAATGATTTCAATTTTCATTTTTTTCTTCTCTCATATGTATTTAGGTTTAGTTTTAGAGATTTCCAGATGATGAAAATGACGTAGTTGATGCTAAACTCATGATTATTGGCGATGGCGATGAATGATAATGATGTATTGCATGATGTTGAACGCGATGAACGATAATATTCATAATGATGTATTGATGTTGCACATAGCATTTTCCATCGAACATTTGGAACTACCGTCTAATTGTAGTGCCCAAGTATTTGAACGACACCCATTTATTATGGAAGTTGGAGTCAGTTTGGGCGGAAGAGATGTCAAACAAGTAAGCTTCTAATCAATTTATGGATATATGTTCTTTTGGTGACTACAATAAATCCAAATTATTTGTGTGCAGGGTTAAGTACTTTTTGGTTTGCAATCGGATTCCGCTGTTGTTTGAACAAGGTGCTGATGTTGTCACAAGAACTACAATGAAGAGAATTAAGTAAGAAGCCTATGAGTTTTATTATTTCTAACTTGAGAGGTCTATTATGTAAACGGGTCAATTCAGGATATGTTTTGTTTAATACGGGTCACGTTTTATTTAATACGGATCAAATAGGTAAATCAAGAATTAGCTTAGAAAGTCATCTAAACTTTATTTTTCTAAATGAAATTTAGATCATTCTTTATAGGGAAAATGGCACGAAAAGTCATCAAACTTGACACTTATTGTCATTGTGTGTAGCGACCTATTTTTTTTGTCATTGTGACACAAACCTTTTGGGATCGTGCTATTGTGTGTATCGGTGACTTGTTTAACTTGTTGTAGCAGGTCATGTTAACGACCGTTAACTTTTTTATTGCACCGTTAGTCCTTTTCGTCTGTTTTTAACGACCGTTATTATATTATTGCACCGTTAGTCATTTTCGCCCGTTTTTTACATGTTTTCGTCCGTTTTTGCACTTTTCCGTCCGTTTTGCACGGTTTCGTCCGTTTTACGTTTCGTCCGTTTCACACGTTTTCGTTCGTTTTACATGTTTTACGTTTCGTCCGCTTTACGTTTTAAATCGTTTTACGTGTTCATCCGTTTTACGTTTTCGTCCGTTTTACGTTTTCGTCCGTTTTACGTTTTCGTCCGCTTTTACACGTGTTCTTCGTTTTACGTTTTCGTCCGTTTTACATGTGTCCATCCGTTTTACATGTTTCGTCCATTTTACACGTTTTCGTCCGTTTTACGTTTTCCTCCGTTTTACGATTTCGTCCGTTTTACGTTTCGTCCGTTTTACGTTTTTCCGCCGTTTTACGTTTTCTTCGTTTGGTCCGTTTTACGTTTTACGCTTTACGTCTTCTTCCGTTTTACGTTTTCTTCGTTTTACGTTTTCGTCCGTTTTAAACGATTTCGTCCGTTTACACGTTTTAAATCTGTTTTACGTTTTACGTTTACTTTCGTTTCGGCCGTTTTACAATTTTACACGCTTTTACGTGTTCTTCCGTTTACATGTTTTCGTCCGTTTTACGTTTTAGTCCGTTTTACGATTTCGTCCGTTTTACACGTTTCGTCCGTTTTACGTTTTCTTTCGTTTTCGTCCGTGTAAGAAAGAAAACACGTTAAGAAAGAAAAAACGGATGCAAAACGAAAAAACGTTTAAAACGAAAAAACGTAAAACGGACTAAAACGTAAAAACGAGCGCGGCACATGTAAAACGTCGAAAACGTAAAGTCGAAACGAAACGAAACGAAACGAAAAACGTAAAACGAAACATGTAAAAACGTTTTACACGCACGAAACAAAAAAACGTAAAATGGACGAAACGAGTAAAACGGACGAAACGTAAAACGGACGAAGACGTAAAACGGACAAAACGTAAAATGGACGAAGACGTAAAACGGACGGCGGTAAAACGGACGAAGACGTAAAACGGAAGAACGTGTAAAACGTATAAAACGGACAAAACGTAAAACGGACGAAACGTAAAACGGTAAGAGCACGTAACAACGGCGTGTAAAACGGACGAAAACGAAAGAAAACGTAAAACGGACGAAACGAGTAAAACGGACGGCGTGTAAAACGGAAGAACACGTAAAAGCGGACGAAAACGTAAAACTAAGAAAGCGTAAAACTAAGAAAGCGTAAAACGGAAAAAAAAAGCGTGTAAAACGGACGAAAACGTAAAACGGACGAAGACGTGTAAAACGGACGAAGACGTGTAAACGGAAGAACACGTAAAACGTATAAAACGGACGAAAACGTAAAATGGACGAAACGTAAAAGCGGAAGAACACGTAAAAGCGTGTAAAACGGACGAAAACGTAAAACGGAAGAACACCGTGTAAAAGCGTAAAAAAGCGTGTAAAACGTAAAACGTAAAACGGACGAAACGTAAAACGTGTAAAATCGTAAAACGGACGAAAACGTGTAAAACGGATGAAAACGTAAAACGGATGAACACGTAAACACGGACGAAAACGTGTAACGAAAGAACACGTGTAAGCGGGCGGCGTAAAACGTGTAAAACGGACGAAAACGTAAAACGGACGAAAACGTAAAACGGATGAACACGTGTAAAACGGACGAAAACGTAAAACGGACGGCGTGTAAAACGTGTAACGAACGAAACGTGTGAAACGGACGAAAACGTAAAACGGACGAAACCGCAAAACGGACTAAAAGTGCAAAACGGAAGAACACGTGTAAAAGCGGACGGCGTGTAACGGTGCAATAATATAATAACGGTGCGTTAAAAATGCATTTAAAAGGACTAACGGTGCAATAAAAAGTTAACGGCCGTTAACATGACCTGCTACAACAAGTTAAACAAGTCACCGATACACACAATAGCACGATCCCAAAAGGTTTGTGTCACAATGACAAAAAAAATAGGTCGCTACACACAATGACAATAAGTGTCAAGTTTGATGACTTTTCGTGCCATTTTCCCTTCTTTATACAAACAGGTTTTGGACAAAAGTGTTTTATGTCATCCTAAATGTCCAAAAGAATTACCCTTTTACACTCGTTAGCTAACTAAGGTGGTGTTTGTTTTTTAAGAGGTTCTGAATCTGAACCGCACATCTGAATCTGAATATGAGGCGTAAATGTCTCGAATCGACCGCATATGAACAGGAAAAAAAACTCATGTTTGAACCACACATTTGCTGCATTTATTTTTTTTTTACGTCAAGAAGAGGCAACAAGAGGCATTCGACACCCTCTCAAGTCTAGACCATTAAGATCTTACCGCCTCGAACGCGTGCGAGCGAAAAAAAAAAAAAAAAATGGTCTGAACGACCAAAATGTCTGACCGCGTCTGAACGGTTCAGATTAAGAGGTTGTTAAGAGCCTCTTAATGAAAAACAAATACCACCTAAGCTAACCAATCTTTGGTCTTAAGTAGTTCAAAGATGTTATCTTTATAATTAAACCAAAAGTATAGTTATTGTTAATTTTAGTTGGTACTTATTTTAAAGATTTCACACTTTTTCATCATTATTTTTAAGTACTTACATGCTTTTAGCCGTTTTATGGATTATGGTAACATCAATTATAGTTCTTAACCGTTTCATTTAACTTTTAATTACTTTTTAGTACTCCTTCCGTCCCATATTAAGTGTCCACAATGGAATTTTGGAATGTCCCAAATTAAGTGTCCATAATGTATTCCAACCAATGAGATGGGACTTTAGTGGGTAAAAATGATATTTGATGGTGGAGTGTAGTTAGTGGGATTTTTAAAAACTTTGTGCACTTTGAAAGTGGACACTTAATATATGACGGAGGGAGTATATAATTGTTCAACCCAACCCTAAAAATAAAAATCAAAAATCAAAATACTTAAATGCTTTTAGCCGTTTTATGGATTATGATAACATCAATTATAGATCATAGATCATAACAGTTTCATTTAACTTTTAATTAATTTTTAGTCCATATTTGTTCTACTAAATCCTAAAAATAAAAATCACAAGTCATACCCGTCCATCGGGCGGGTTTTGACACTAGTATATATATATATATATATATATATATATATATATATATATATATATATAGTTATTTGAATTTGTTTTGATATATATTGATTTCTTAAATGTGACTAAAAGATGCATATAGTCACAATTATTAACACTTTTTGTCATAGTTTGCTTAATTCGTTGTGTGACTAAATATTACAAAAGGCAACACAAACAAAAAAATTCATGTGGCCATTGGATGAACAATAGTCACACAAAACACATATTTCACTTTAAACAGCATATGGTCACACTTATTAACACTTTTGGCCACTATATGCTTAATTGTATGTGACTAAATACCCAAATGAAACATGCTTTGTGTGACTAAATGTTACAAAAGGCCACACAAACATAAAATTAATGTAGCCATTGGATGAGCAATAGTCACACAAAATACACATTTCTTCACTTTAAACACAATATGGTTACACTGATTAACACTTTTGGCTACTTTATGATTAATTGTATGTGACTAAATCCCCCAAAGAAACATGCTTTGTGTGACTAAATATTAGAAAAGGCCACACAAACATAAAATTCATGTGGCCGTTGGATGATCAATAGTCACACAAAACACACATTTCTTTACTTAAAACACCATATGGTCGCACTTATTAACACTTTTGGCCACTTTATGATTAACTGTATGTGACTAAAAACCCAAAAGAAACATGCTTTGTGTGACTAAATGTTAGAAAAGGCCACACAAACATAACATTCATGTGGCCATTATATGATCAATAGTCACACAAAAAGCACATTTCTTCACTTTAAACACCATATGGCCACACTTATTAATACTTTTGGCCACTTTATGCTTAATTGTATGTGACTAGATAACCAAAAGAAACATGCTTTGTGTGACTAAATGTCAGAAAAGGCCACACAAACATAAAATTCAAGTGGCTATTGGATGATCAATAGTCACACAAAATACACATTTCTTCACTTTCAACACCATATGGTCACACTTATTAACACTTTTAGCCATTTTATGCTCAATTGTATGTGACTAAATACACAAAACAAACATGCTTTGTGTGACTAAATGTTATAAAAGGCCACACAAACATAAAATTTAAGTGGCAATTGGATGATCAATAGTCACACAAAAGACACATTTATTCACTTTAAACACCATATAGTCACACATATTAACACTTTTGGCCAATTTATGCTTAATTGTATGTGACTAAATACCCAAAAGAAACATGCTTTGTGTGACTAAATGTTAGAAAAGGCCACACAAACATAAAATTTATGTGGCCATTGGATGATCAATAGTCACATAAAAGACACATTTCTTCACTTTAAACACCATATGGTCACACTTATTAACACTTTTGGCCACTTTATGATTAATTGTATGTGACTAAATACCCAAAACTAACATGCTTTGTGTGACTAAATGTTAGAAAAGGCCACACAAACATTAAATTCAAGTGGCTATTGGATGATCAATAGTCACACAAAACACACATTGTTTCACTTTATACACCATATGGTCACACTTATTAACACTTTTCGCCACTTTATGCTTAATTGTATGTGACTAAATATACAAAAAAAAAATGCTTTGTGTGAGTATACAGTGTTTATGGTCACTAATACTGTTTAATCCAACAAAATTTGTACCTAATTAGTCACACATGTTAAGGTTTTGGTTACTATTTTGTAATAGAGACTAAAAAAATTCAAACATGTTTTGTAGTAGAGACTAAATCTATGCTATATATTCTCTTATATTGGATCATGATGTACAAAGTTGATTAAAAACAAGTCTAAAGCTTATAGACATTTCTATGTTATGTTAACGAGTGAATATATGTACAAAATTGCCACAAAACCGACCACATCTAGATTTAGTACTTTACATATTGTTGTAGACAAGGTTAAAATGAAAACATAGCACTTTGAATCACCTAAAACGAGTACACGAGTCAAACGATACGACCAAATGAATTTATCAAAAACTTTCCCGGAAAGCTGTCCACTTCTGTGATAGAAACATAAAACACGAAAAACGAGGCATTTATGGTCCGATTCATCAAAAAGTTAAAGCACAAAAGTTGTCCAGAACGACATTTTCTTCAAAAATATAAGGGCACAGGTCCTAAAAACACACGACAAGGGCTGTGCAGTAGGGCCTGTTGTGAGCCCGAAACTTAAACTTTCTAAAAATCTTTTCTTAAACGACCTAGTTCCCGAGCTTGATAAATTACCAAATTTACCAAACTTTACTAGTAACTTATAAGCGTCATTTTAATAAAATAAAATCATACACTTGACATTCGGAATAGTATTTTCTTAAATGACGGGAATAATGATCAGTTTACCCTTTTCCATAAATTATAACCAAACACCATTTTAGACCATATTCATAAGATATAAACTCTTGTAACCAACGAGGACTTGTAAAGGTGTTTAAGTTTCTTACATATAGTCAAGGCCTTAACCGTGGTAATACAACACAAACACAAAACAATTTGGATCCACTCCCTCGATAAACCATGAAATATTACAAATATCATCACACACTTACTAGACATAATAAACTTGATAAAGATAACAATCTTCATTCAAAATAAACTTTTCTAAGTTTATTCGACCTTCGAAATTGTAATTATTGTAAAACGACCAAAAACATATATTTTCTATATCGAGTGCTACAACACTAGGGAGCTTCATGTGAGGGGTTTATTAGAGTAAACCGTCGACGAGTTTGCTGGATTTACAAATTAAAGTATCCTGGCTCCTCGAACGTTTACTGCATGACCTCTGGATTATGATGGCCCGAACGGTAGTGCGGGATAAACTATAAATGTTTTATAAACCATTTCTAAAGGACGACATACACAAACTACCATAAAAATCATCATGATCAATATAAGGTGACATATGTAGACATGTTTATGCTTTCACATCATTATTCCATAGACTAAGACACGAAACCATATTATAGGTTGTTCGTAGAGACTTTCACGATTCGACTACTATTTTCACTACTCACTACATAACTCACGGTGAGTTCATAGTCCCACTTTCTATTAATTAATTATTTTACAAACCTTTGGGGGGGGGGGATACATGCTATTTTTAAACTGAACACATTGCTTTGAAACTGTATACTATATCTAAATGTTTTATTGGCACTAAGTAACCGATTGCCATGTTCGAAGTCCGTATATCATGAACCATTAATCACGAGCGAGTGAACGCGAATAATGTGGATAGATCTATCGGGATTGACGAATCCCATTTGTTTGACCAAGAACTGGCAAACAAACACACTCCATTTGAGAACTCTAGGTATAACGGCAAATTACCTACTAGGGCCAATATTACTATTATTATCAATTTCTATTGATACACTGTTAACGTTTTGGTTGTCATGAGCTTAGTGCAATAATAATTATTTTGTTTTCAACTATGAGTGTGAGTCTATAGCCCACACTACGAATAATTGTGTTCAACTACTTAACTATAAACTCTATGAATTCACCAACCTTTGTGTTGACTGTTTTAAGCATGTATCTCAAGTCCAGAATGAACGAGGCTGGCGCGGAGGAGCGCGGATACTCAAGAAGGCTATAAATTTTATTATCATTCGAAAACTCATTTAATGTAATTTTTAAACCGTGAAACTACTGGGAATCCATTTTTGTAAACTATGATATTTATATAATTCGAATGATAAATATTTTAAAATGACTCCATTAGAGTTCGTTTTCTATTTTTATAATTGTTGTGTCATGAAGTAACACCCAGTTTGAATTCCGCTACGTATCACGAAATTAGGGATGTTACACTTATCAATATATTTTCTTTTTTCTTGTCTCTAAAACATCTCATACGTATATCTCTCTTGTCACCACGTTTCATAGTGCTTGAGAGTGTAGTGTAGTGTATATATTTTTCTTATCAATAAAAAGATGCTTATTGAATAAGCTATATGAAAAGCTTATCCAAAAAGCTAATCTAACTTATCGAAAAATAAGCTATTGTGAAGAGCTTATTCTAGATAAAAAGATGTGAAAAGGACTTATAGTTAATAAGCTATAATAGAGCTTACTCACAAATAAGCTAATCTACGTAAACCAAAATAAGCTATAAAGGAACGCTTATTTGGCTTATTATACGAAAAAGAAAAGAAAATAAATGAGAGGATTAGAGGAAGAAATAAGCTAAGGGGCTGTTTGATAAAACATAGTGAATTAGCACTGAATGATTAATAATTCTGAATGATACAAAGACTCTGTGTGAATCTGTTTTCGTTGTTTGATAACTGTTGTAAATGAGCAATCTGAATGACACAAAACCACTTATCAATTTTCATGATAAAATAAAGAATCATTTTTACCGTTGAAATATTTTATGTAGCGATATGTTGTTTCGTTTTTCTCTAAAATAGTACAAGAACCAAAACATTGAAATAAAGTAGAAATTTTAAAGGGTTTTGGTCGTAAATAGCAACGTACTTTTTCAAATATACCAGGTTAGTACGTGTATTATTTTTTGTTCTATTTAATGTAACATAGTTTCATGTTTTGTTTCATTCTAGTACGTGACGATGACGTGTCACGTTATAAATGGTGAAACGTGTCAGACTTTTAGGTGTGTCACGTCATGTCGCATCATCACGTACTAGAATTCAACAAAACATGAAAGTACGTTATATCAAGTGGAACAAAAAATAGTATACGTACTAACTCGGTACACTTGTAAAAGTACGTTGCTATTTTTCGACCATAACTCAAATTTTAAAGTAGTATATAAACATTCATCTATCATATTATGACTATTTCAGCATCATAATATACACTTCTTGAATATACACATGTACTGTATTTGTTAATAGCCTAAAGCATGAGTTATTTGTTTGCATAAAACTCTACAAAAAAACATTTCAATACTCAAATATGTTTCTCCTTTTTTAATTCACCAAAGTTGCTTTTTCAACTTTCAAGTGCATCACCAAACATATGCTCAACTTATATTGCTTCAATAATTTTATAATATTAATATCACCAATTCGTTTACAAGTATAAAATAGTAATATTATAATAGAGGTGAAATAAGATGTTATCAAGTGGCAACATATTATTTGGCGCTTAGTGATTTTGCTTCAATTTAGTAGAAAATCGGTCAGCACATTTTTTAATATTCAGAGGTGGTTTTTTATCCCATCAAACACACTTAATGCTTAACGATTCAACATTCAGTGCTGAATCAACCCATTAAGCACTAATCAAACAGCCCCTAAGTAATATCTAACATAATCTTCATCTTCATTAATACTCAAATAAGTTGTGCAATAATCTCTTAAAAAGCTATTACAAAATAAGCTAAGACAATAAGCAATAAGAACTAAACATTACAAAAAACTCTAAAAGAAAACTGCTAAAAACTATCTAATGTCTGATCCGGATGAAATGAGGGAGTATTTATAGCCCAATTGAAGATGAGGTCATTTTCGTAATTTCCATTCACAGATAATAGCCAACACATTGAATGATTTCTGGCCAATCATTTGGACACGTGTCGTCCTCTGATTGGCCAGTCGCTGCTTCTAGAACCTTGTACTGACACCTCTGCTATATCGTCATATCTGTCACATGTCGCATTCTGATTGGCCACCGGCCAACCGCCACTGCTACGTCTGCACCTCGTAACGACACCTGTACCTCGTACCTGCAATCATTAACCGTCAGCGTCGCCGCCACGTGGCAGGTTGTCATTGAACAGCCGCCGCCATGTGTCAGCAGTAGGTACCACCTGACGTGTCAGGTGCCACATGTGAGGGGGTGGGGTCGTTGCCACGTGTCACCACATGAGTGGATCCACGTGGCGATGACGTAACATAGTGGATTAGTACCAAACCTGTTTCCGCCGGACTCAAACCCTGGACCTCATAGTTGGGGGTGAAGGTGTGCAACCAGTTGTGCTTGTGCATACCTTTAGTGTAACTACGCACACTTTATTCTTCTAAGGGCTAAGTGGGCTGGTCTGGTACTATTAATAAAATAAGGGTCAAATAAGAAATTGACCGGTTCATTAAAAGAGTTTTGGAGCAGTTCAAAAGGTGAGGAAAGTACCGTTAGACTCGTAATTTCGTGCTCTTTCCACTGGAGTGTTTGAGGAATTCTTACGACTTCGTTTGAATCTCGATAAACACGAAAACATCGTCAAAACTCATCCGAAAATCACCATTTTTGCTTTGTTTTCAAACCTTTTTACCTGCAAGACATAATAACACATCAAACATACTTGCAATATAATTTCACATATTTTATGGTTATTATTCCGTTTTAGTGTGTTTTCCGGTATAAAAAAATGATGTGTGTTTAGGCACACATCAGTTAGCAATAATGGACGTGTTTTGAAGAAAATGGATGAAGTTCGAGAAAGTCCACTTTACAGAAAAGAATATGTCGTATCATTTTAGATAGATACGCCGTATACCAAAACTTGGACGATTATGAAGACCATTGCCTGACTTAGAGAATATGTCGTATCCAGTATCTTGGATACGCCGTATATGAAACCTTCGTCAACATGAAGAATGAGCTTGTTTTAGTCCAGATATGCCGTATGACTTTATCAAGATATGTCTTATACATCTCAATGACGTCATCAGATTTCCAAGATTTAGAAGACCTGATACGCCGTATTCATCTCTATAATACGCCTTATCAGTAAGGCGTTGTACGAACATTTCAGAATATATTAATCTTGGACCTCACGTAAAGTTACCTCGATACACCGTATCAGACCAATCCGATACGCCGTATCGACTGTTTTCGAAAAGTATAAATAGAAAACCCTAAGTCCGGTTTTCCGAGGGCATAATAACTACCAAGTACGAAACCAAAGACAATAGAAGACCAAGAAGGTCCTGCTAATGCTATAATTCCATAGGAGAATTCACTTAAATTCGTTTTACTACACTTTAATCGTTTGATTAGCGTATTTATCACTTTCGATTTATACTTGAATCTTTCTGAACATGTTATCTTGTATTATGATTGAGATTATGGGCTAATACCTATATGTATTAGCCAAGTTTAATGATTATTTGATGTTTTGATTTGCTCTAATTTGATAATTTACTTAGTCCTGAGTATTGATTACATTTATTACTTTGTTCATATTTTTAATATATTAATGTAAGCCCTAGGTGGATAAATAATAAATTGATAATCATTAAGGTGCAATTTATTCGGATTTCGAGTAAGCGTGACAGAATTAGATTTGTTGAAAAACTTAATACGCAAATCTAGAGTCTGGGGCTGCCCAGATTTAGATCCGATAAACGCCAGGTCGAGAGTATCGTCGTTACAGGTCTTAGACTAATCAAACATCTTATATGACTAAACTTGGTTAATATGTTTTCCTTACTATCGGCTTGACATCTTCTTTTTATATGTGTTTCTGCTTGTGTGTATTGTTTGTCTCACTGCATTTATATGTTTTATTAAATCTAAACCACGTGCTAGTCTCTCAGGTTGAAAAACCCTTTTGTTGCGTTAGAATTAGGTTTAATTAGACTAACTTAAATAATTAAAATACTAACAGATTTAAGTGTTAACGTTTCACTCTTAGTGATCGACACCCTACTTACCAACTAGCTCACCATCGACTGGATAACTGTCTGTAAGTGTTTGTTGTAGGTAAAGTCGGCAAAATATAAATTTAAAACTTTAATACATAAATTACCTACACAACAACGACACATCAACAAGATATGTAGATAGTTATGCTCGCATGGATTACTTATGTACACGGGCAAACTTGTAATGTGATGAGCCTATGAATACCCTCATGACTGTCCATGAAGGATTGAAGGGTGTGGGTGCGTAACCATTTGTTCTTAAAAATATCATCTTTCTTATTCACCTCACCCTCACCCTCTCTCTCCTTTTTCTCTCTTAAGGTTTCACCGTGTTTATCATTAATCATCAATCTCGACCTCCCGAACCACATAAATCTCATACTTTTAGATCCTACATGCTCCTTCCTCACTGTGTTGGGAAAAGGTTTGATCGGAATAGTTGGGTCCCCAAGAAGGTCAATGTATTTGTTTGGCGTACTAATCTTGAAAACCGGGGTATTTTAGTGAATTCAATCATATGTCAAAGCTTTATTCAGTTTTGAGCTAGTGGGATTGGGTAGCTTTAGCTTGGATTTTGTTTTGTTTCAGGAAGAGCTTCCTGAGACCCTCTTTTGTTTTTGTTTTTCTTTTCCCCTTCCTTTTGGACAGTAAATGGTTTACAAACTGTTTATAGGTAGAAAAGTATTGATAAGAATTGAAATTTGCTAGACCCACATAAAGTATCATAAAACAATCCACTCGCCGAGATAGCGGTGATTGGTTTTTTGTGAGATCCACATCACACAAAAAATAATCACCGACACCTCAATGGATTGATTTTTTAATACTTTATGCGATGTATCATTGCTCATAAGAATTTGAAAGCTTGTAATAATAAGTGAAACACGTTTTTGTTTAGTTACTCAAATGGGCATAAATATAAATATATGACTATTTTATTGCTTATAACCGAAATGACAACACAAAAGATCAAATTCATACAAAGTAGATCAAAAGATACATACGATGATACGAGGCTTAGTTTAACCCTTAGAATGCAAGTTTACAACAAACCAAACATATAGAGTAACAAAATTTAAAATCAAAATAGTCCTCATAGTCCCACCACGGCCAGAATTTTAGCAAAATCATTTTCTGTTGACGAATCTCGGTTGAATAAATCACTCCAACTCGGTGCTGAATGATCACGACTATAAGAATGCGTACCTTCCGAAGACATATTATCCCTCGCCATATCATCAATCGATGGTGCTTGAGCACTAACGCCTCCTACCTCATGGCTTAAGTTCCCATCGTGAATATAAGAGTTCCCTTGTCCACCCTGTATTTTGGTGAAAAACAGGAAGAAAAAAGATGAATATTAACAAAGAAAAAAAAAGCGTGGCCTGCTAGTATCACGAATTCTCAGTTTCATATTAAACTATATTACTATACTAATACTTGCATGAGTATAAGTCCAGTGGTATATGCACGTATGACGTATGCTACACGAGATTTCGTAAGAAAAACCAACTCTTCTCAATTTCAGCATATGAAAGAGCAAATTGACACATCAACGAAGGTTAGATCCTGATTTTCAAGGTCTAATATACATCGTATACTTAAGACAACATCTATAGTGTAGAACAACATGGTATGAAAGAAATTGCCTCTTTCTTAGGTGTTGAAGATCTAGTGGTGACCTAAGAGCAAAAGAGCTATGATTGTGCAATATATGGCACAACCAGGATTCGATGGTGATCGAAGAGTATGATGATAGGGGATGAACTGCCAAGCCATAGATAATCTGTGACAACACAAACGAAGACACTACGTTAAGTGAAGTGCAGGGGCGAGATCCTGCGAATCACCTCCGGCGTGAGAGTAAGTATGGGAATGTAATTGTAATAAGTGTGCAGGCATAAAATGTAGGATACTAGGATACTAGAAATGATATATTGACCAAAGATACATTATATCTATATCTAATATTTGACTAATAGAAGTAAAGAACATTATTCGATAAGAAAAACTACGCGAAATGAAATTTGAAAAACAACAACACTAGAGAGAAAAAAAACAAAGATAAAAAGAAGAAATTTGAAATACTTACAGAAATCTGCCTATAATTGTTGTTATTGGAGCGATTTGGTGAAGTTCTACAAGATAAAAAGAAGAAAGCGACAAGTTTGGACAGGTTTATGTAACTCCTTACGCCAATCACACTCGCTACCATGTTCAATCTATATTGAAATAAATATCAGTCTAAATGGAGGTTAAGAACATGCAGGTCGACATAAATACAGAAAGTTCGGCTTATGTTAATGGGAAGAGGTGTAATCGAGTCAAGCCGAGCTTGAGCTCGACATGGCTCAAACTCAGTTTGAAAATTATTAAGTAGGCTCGAGCTCGACGAGCTTTATAATCCAGGTTTGAACTCGGCTCAAGTAAAATTCACGAGCTCGGCTCAAAAACTCGAATTTATATATAAACATCAAAATCCGATCGACAAATTCATCAATAAACTCAAAAAAAAATACGCACTGTAGAATCTGTTATAGCATAAAAAAAACATGAAGAATACAAAACATCATAATATGTACTATAATTATTACGAAGTAAATACTTATGATTAGACTAACATTACTATTAAGCTCGTGAGTTATTTATATAAATATGTTCAATGATGAGGGAAGTGAATGTGTGACTGTTAGGCATATAACCTTACATGAAAAACCAATTAAAATTACGTCATTTCAATTCAAAATCATGCAAAACTACGTAGTTTAGACTAATAGCACTTAAACTAGATCTTGTAAATTTACTCATCTATAAAAATATTCGTTCCACCAGCTTATTAATTGGAAATGGATCCAACACCACTGTTTTATAAAAATATGTTTAACCATCTTTATATCATTTCTTAATGAAGATAGAAAAAGATTCACTTGAAATTTTGATGAGATTAAGTTCAAATTATATAGTTTTCATAGGTTTTTCATCTAAGGTTACATGACTAACAGCCCTATATTCACTTTTCCTTAAACTAACTTTGTATATAAAGGTTCGATAAAAGCGACTCGTTTAGTCAAATAATAAACAAGAGGGAAATATCATTCATCCAAACTTCCAGTTTTAGTTAAGTTCATAAGACTTACAATGGCTATATCTTCATTAGTCATCGAACTGCTTTTCCACTTTAAAGTCGAATTCGATGGTTCTTAATATCTTCATGAATTTGAAGTGGGTTCCAAACAGTCTCCCACCTTAATTCACATGTCTTAGCCGATCTGCCCGGTATAGACTTACTAATTAGTGACCAATTGGGGCCGTGTTTCTCGACTAGGTTTTGCAACATCTCGTCCTCTTCAGTCGTAAATGACCATTGAAGTGATAACCACCTTGACCAACATGACTTAGCCGATTTACCCGTTATAGACTTACTAATTCGTGACCAATTGCGGCCGTGTTTCTCAACGAGATATTCTAACATCTCGTCTTCTTCAGGACTCCATTGTCTTTCTATCTGATCCATTTCTTGCTTTACAAGTGATAGCCACCTTGACCAACATGTCTTAGCCGATCTACCCGGTGTAGACTTACTAATTTGTGACCAATTGCGGCCGTATTTTTCGACGAGATATTCTAACATCTCGTCCTCTTCAGGACTCCATTGTCTTTCTATCTGATCCATGTCTTTCTTTGCAAGTGATAACCACCTTGACCAACATGTCTCAGCTGATTTACCCGGTATAGAATTAATAATTAGTGACCACTCTATCAGGCCGCACTTCTCAACAATATTTAGCAACATCTCGTCCTCTTCAGGACTCCATGGTCTTTCTATCTGATCCATGTCTTAACGAAATACTATAAATCAAGCTTTGCACCACTTAACGAAAGAAGAAGATGGGTAGTTTTAATCACGTACTAAATACTATGTAAATGTTATATAGGCAAAAACCTACGTACCAAGTGTTGACTTTGTGTCGGGAGATCAGTGAAACACACAGTAATAACTATGTTTCTCAGAAACTTTCACGAATTTTCTCTTCTTTTGTCTAATTCGTAAACTACATCGAATAAAAAATGCAGCCGTTTGTCATGTGAAAAAGAAATGCAGCGGTTGAGTAAATGGGCTCAATAAGTACCAGACTCGAAATGCACTACATAATTCACTGGCCCAATAAAAATGCTAATTACAAATAGATATCAGAGCACAGGTGCTACCGAGCCGTACGGTTTCACTTTTTGTCTTATAGCTCAGAACTTACGATCTAGATTAAAAAACAGCTTTCGTTTACCGCTCAATTTACAAGACACCCTTGAATCTCATAATTTTTAATTTTTTTTTCATTCAAAGAAAAATACATAATTTAAAAAAAAATATACATCAAAATAAAGTACAAGAACTAAATATTACCTATATGTAGATGAGAAAAGTTCCATACGGAACAAGTTTTATCTAAAGAACAAATGGTTAGATCTCAACCATCCATCCATTTGAATCCAACGGATTAGATTAATCTACATTTGAAACTAAAATTATACTAAGGGGTCATTTTGTAATTTCACATTCTCATTATACTCAAAACACAAACGTGAAAAAACACACAGGTTCACTCACACTCTCACCCTCTCGGAAGCCAAGGATGCAGAGTCCAAGGAACAAGGGATAAGGCCAAGGACCAAGGAGCCAAGGATGCAGAGGCTAAGAAGGGTAAGAAGGTCGTTGATAAGTCGGCTAAGGTTGATAAGTCGGCTAAGGGTGAAGTAAGGTCATTGATAAGAAGGTCGTTGATAAGTCGGCTAAGGTTAAGCCATTGAGATCAAGATATCAAGATAAAAGTAAGAGTTTAAAGGTCTATAAGAAAAATGTAAAAAGGTATATTTTTTTATCTCATAGGATTTATTAAGAGGATTTTAGAAGTCATAAAGTAGTTTTACTTGGTTTTGATAAACAGCTTTAGTCCAAAAGGAGAAGGTGTCTGAGAAGTCACCGCTCAAAAGGAGGTGTCTGAGAAGGAGCAAAAGGGTAAGAAGGGTAAGAAGGCGGTTGGTAAGGAGCGAGGATAAGAATGTAAAGGAACAGCAAAAGGTAATGCCCGCACTACAAGATGCTACCGCTTTAAATTTGTTTTTCTATTATATGTACTTGAGTTTATTGTTGCACATCTAGCATTCCATGGGATTCATTGTGAATCCCATGGGATTCATTATAATCCCATGGGATTCATTGTGAATCCTATGGATTTCTACCGAATCCCATGGGATTCATTGTAATCCATGCAGTTATGCATACAAGTTTTGCATGCTCCTTTTTAGTTTGTTAAACCGTTTCTAATCGCCTAATGAATCCCATGGATTCCATACAATCCCATGGGATTGTATCATGGTATTTTTATCAATATATTTATATCATGTCTTTTTTATGTAGATTCTCACATTAAGTTGGATAAACTGAGTCGGTTGAAACACTTCATCCAAAGATGAAGTGAAGCGTAAAAGGATTTTGTCTTTATCTCGAATTAGAAGATGTAAAAAACCAAAGGTCAAGCAACAAAAAGGTATAGTTTTAACTGCTTTTTAATGTTGAGATTTATGTTAATTATCGCTTTGAATCGCTTTAAGATGAAGTTCTTCTAATTTTAGTAGTGAATTGCATTTTAGAAGTCATAAAGTAGTTTTACTTGGTTTTGATAAAACAGCTTTAGTCCAAAAGGAGGTGGTGTGGAGAAGGCACTGCTCAAAAGGAGTTGTCGGAGAAGGATGAAGAGGTGAAGGAGCAAAAGGGTAAAAAGGGTGCAGGCGGTTGGTAAGGAGCGAGGGGATAAGAATGTAAAGGAACAGGCAAAAGGTAATGCCCTGCACCACAGTATGCTACCTGTTTCAAATTTGTTTTTCTGTTATATGTTATTGAGTTTATTGTGAATCCCATGAGATTCATTGTGAATCCCATGGGATTTCTACCTGAATCCCATGGGATTCATTGTGAATCCCATGGGATTCATTGTGATCCAACATATTTATAATGTCTTTTTTTTACGTAGATTGTGATGACATTGAAGATGCGAAAAAGGTTTTGAAGGGAAAGGGTTTGGCTAAGAGAAAGAGGGAGAATTCTGATGATGTTGATGATAAGAAGCGTGTAAAGAAGGAAGAATATGATGAAGAGGGGAAGTCGAAGAAGAAAGGTGGAGTTGACAAAAGAGGAAGCGCATGAAAAGTATGTTGCCATGTTTCCGATTCTTAAAACACGGACAACACCTCTGACTCTTTTCTTTGCCATCCGTGACGCTAAGGTTGATATGAGGCGCTTTTGGTCGACATCGATTTAGTTCGTTACACAAGTGTAACATAGATCACATTCCTTCAAGGTTGTGAAGGTATGTAGTTTCTAGATTTCATGCGAAAGTTGTGAGTTGGTTTTGGAGAATGGCGAGTCAATCAAGGTCACATGTTCAAAAATTCATGAGATATTAGGTGTTCCATTCGGTGGTCTATCTCTTTTCTCTAGATGCTAGATCGAAAAATGATGAGTTTGTGAGGAATTGGATCGGCCGGTTTATCCTAAAAACTCAAGGATGTCCGTGTTAATGACATTGCTAATAAATTGATCGAGTCTCGGGAAGTCGACTTCCTTTTTAAAGTCAACTTATGTACCCTTTTTGCAAACTTGATGGGTGAGGTTGATGGGTTAAAGGGGAAGATATGTTTGGATGTTGTGTTAAGATTGCGTGAAGATACTGATGTTAAGGCTATTGATTGGTGTGACTTTATTTTTTCCTGCCTTAAACGCCATAAAGTCCCAACAACAACATCTAATCATTATACTGGTCCATATACCTTCCTTGTTGTAAGTTTCTAAGTTTTGAACTCTATTTTTTTGATTATTAAATGTGTTTGTGTGACAGATTTGTTATAACCTTCTTTTACACTTTTTGTTTTTCGCCTTTTGTATCCGGATTCCACAAAGCATGAAAAGATTCTCATGTCCGGACACGCCCCGCAATCAAAAGTCGGTCTTCATACTTAATGTCCCAACGACGGGATCTAGAACTTAAAGAAGAATGTTTTGGTTTGCTACCACTTCAACCGTAATGGACCAATCTGAGGTTCAAGAGGTCAAGGGTTTATTTGTGGCGATTCGAAGATTCGAGGTTCCTTTTAAAATTTTGTTATTTGTTTTACATTTATTGTTATTAAATGATATCGCTGTGAATCCCATGGATTGAATACAAAATCCCATGGATTATATGTGAATCCCATGGGATTCAATACACAATCCCATGGGATTCACTTTAAATCTTATTGAATTCATTATGAATCCCATGAGATTTGAAGTGAATCCCATGAGATTCTCAGAATGAATCCTATGGATTCATACAAACTTCAATGTTTTTCCGAAACGATGTTTTTCTTTTTCTTGTTTACAACCACATAGAATCCCATGGATTCACATGCAGTCGATTAGAAATGAAATCCCATGGGATTCATTGCATTGAGCTTTATTATGACTATTACAATGTTTCTTATTTCGTGACTTGTTTAATAAAATTGAAAAAATTAGAGTTGATTTGTGATGAAAGAGTTGTTATAGAAGATTATTTCACAAAAGCAATGTCAGATTACCCCGGTGATGCAAAGTTGTTGGAGCTATATAAAAAGTATGCTAATACTTTCAAGCAACCGAAGCTATTAATTGAGGATGTCAATGAAGGGAAGGATGACGATGATAAGGATGATGATGCTGATGGTAATGGGAAGGATGATGAAGAGGATGACGATGATGAAGAGGATGACGATGATGAAGAGGATGACGATGATGAAGTGGATGATGATGCTGATGGTAGTGGGAAGGATGACGATGATGATGAGGAGGATGATAATGACGATGATAAGAATGGGAAGAAGGCAACTTTAGAAGATTTGGCCGATGAGGTCGAGAAACAAGATGAAGATTTGGTTGAGAATGATGAATCTGATAAAAAAGAGGATGAGGTCGAAAGGAGTTGATGAGGTTGAGAATGATGAACTGATAAAAAGAGGATGAGGTCGAGAAAGGAGTTGATGAGGTCGAGAAGGAAGTTGTTGAGGTGAGAATGAAGTTGATGCTAAGAAGGATGAGGCCGAGAAGGAAATTGATGAGGCCGAGAAGGATGAGGATGAGCTCGAGATCACGCACACCGGAGGTGTTAACGCAATGGATAGAAAATAACTTAGATAATGTTGATGAGATTATCCGTGTATAGTCACGAGCACGCATATGTAATATTCTTGAATCTCTTTATTTTTACGAAAATTTTGTTTCTTTTAATTAAACCTTTTATTGTATTCAAGAAGAATCGCTCAACGGAGGTCCGGATCCAATGATGCCTCGATCCAATGACTCTCGAAGAATCGCTACTCGAGTGGAAAACGTGAGGTGAAACCTTCTTCGTATTTGTTATCTCCGTATATGAATAAGAAGACAAAGGTTGTATCCAAAATCACAAAGTGGAGTTCATTCTAGGAAATAGTTTGTTTGCAATGCAAGGCGACAAGTTGTAAGTTTACATGTTTATTTTTAATATAGTTAATAAAAAAAACATCAAATCCCATGGGATTACAGATAAATCCCATGAGATTGCATGAATCCCATGGGATTCTATATTGAATCTCATGGGATTCATCTTCGAATCCCATGGGATTCATACAACCCAAACCGATTCGAAAGATGTTTTTCTTTTCTTGTTTACTCATAGTGAGAAAATTTTGAATCGATCCCGAATCTCCGGAGTTCACGGTGTTTTCCATTCGCTTGCAAATGGAAACGTTAGCACCCGGTTTGTGGATTGATTCGGATGTTGTTGATTGTTGGAGTGCTATTTTAAACTATGAAGAGAATTTAAAGAACATGGTTCTCCATCACGCACTTTTTTCCAACAAGATGTATTGTAAGTATTTATTTTTGATTTGCTTTAGTAAATTTCTTATTTGTTTAATAAAGTGCTTATCATCTTATCTGACTTACCAAACACCCCCAAAGCAATACAAATCATAACATGATCTTTTAAATTGCATATACAGGTAAAATCTATGTTTGATGGAACGTTGGCATCTGAGGACAATAAATTTGAAAGTTTTGAAGAAGAAATTTTAGCTCAGTTTGCAGATAATGTTGCTGGCTTGGCTCTCGACGGCATTGACTTGGTATTTTTTTTTTATAAATTGATGTTTGTGTTTTTACTTTGGATTCATTTTTATTATTTTTGTTTTGTTATAACAGGCTTTTTTTCCAATTTGCAATGGTGGCCACTTTTACGTCATCGTGATCAGCCTTACCAGAACAATATCGATAACAATATTAGATAACAGTGATTCAGGAGCAACTTATGATTCGAAATATAAGAAAACATGTGAACTACTAGTAAGTATTTTTTTTTTCAACTTAGTACTTGTAAGTATTTACTTTTCTGTTTTTAAAGAGATTCATTAGAAATCCCATGGGATTCATTAGAAATCCCATGGGATTCATTAGAAATCCCATGGGATTCTGTATGAATCCCATGGGATTCATTAGAAATCCCATGGGATTCTGTATGAATCCCATGGGATTCTGTATGAATCCCATGGGATTCTGCAGTAATCCCATGGGATTCTTTGATGAATACTTTATGATTTAAACATAATCCCATGGGATTAATACATAATTCCATTTGAATCGCTATCGACATTTTCCTAGAATTCTAGTAATTTATGATCTTTTTTTTAATAATTTTGTAGAAAAGTTGTTTTCCGACATTTGAAGCTCTATGGTCACAAAAGCATGCTAACATTCTTAAAGCTAAACTAAGAAACCCAAAGCTAAAATGGAGAACCAAGAAAATTTCCGTGATTGTGGTATTTTCACAATGCTACATATGGAATGTTACCATGGTGAACCCGCTACAAAATGGGATTGTGAAATTTTTTTCGAGTTTGGTCTTTGTGAAATGGATGGTTACAAGTTGACGCAGGTGATATGTTGAGGCGGCCGAGATTTAAGTTTGCTACCAAAATCTTGTTACATGAGATTAATATACATCCGGTAAGCTTATTGATCTAGCTAAAGAGTTTGATAAACTTCCTCGTGTGAAAAGATGAACATAATTGTTGAAGCTATTAAGAATAGGAAAACGCAAGTGATTCCGAAAAGACCGAAAAGTTAGCCGTTGATCCAGATTGAAGCTATCAATAGTTGATTAGTTGATTGTAGAATGTTAGAAAACATGTTAATTGATGTTAGATAAGTTTTGAGAATGTTCTTTTGAAAACATGTGCATTGATGGTAGATTGTAGATCATTTTGAGAATGTTATAACAATTGAGAGTTTATGATGGAGTTTTATAATGTTAATCGTTGTTTATCTTTTATGTGAATTATACGAGAATCCCATTGATTCATTGTGAATCCCATGGGATTCATTGTGAATCCATGCAGATTATGCATATAATATGTATAGGATTTATTGTGAATCCCATGGGATTTATTGTGAATCCCATGGGATTTCTAACTGAATCTCATGGGATTCATTGTGATCCATTCAGATTATCTCTCCCCTCTGTTACGAGTAAGTTTTTAAACAGAATATAAATAACAAATATGTGAATTAAACATAATATAATTTGAATATTCAATCTATATATTCAAGAAAACAATAAATAGAAAACAATAAAAAAGAACTAACAAAAAAATAAGTAAATTATTTTTTTCAAACATCGATTGGTTTCGCTTTTCGCCTTGCCTTTGGGTTCATCGGACAAGTTGTTTTCGTATGCAAGTTCGCCTTCTCTCACAATGTCCACAAGGCTTCATTTGTTTCTTTTTAACTTGAAGCGCTTTTTCTCTTTCACTCTTTCGCCTTTCATTTCGTTCTGCTTCTGAAATATTCCCTTTATTTCTTGCTTTTGTTGGATTGTTAACTATTTTCTTCTCAGGGTTAGAAATAGCAAAATGATCACCAATTACATCTCCTGTATTTCTTGAAGGAGGATTTGGCACCTCGGCCTCCACTTCTGTTTTCAATGTCTTTAACTTTTCTACAAAAACACCCATCTTCACTTTGTCTTTGCTCAACCGAAACAAACATTCATCCACCAGAAACGTTGCCTCATTTGTAAGTCTTTGAATTTCTTCATCTGTTTCACCATATCTGTTTCTTTTCCTTCTCAAATCAGGTGGTATGATATCTCTTGTCCAACGCCTCAAAATATATTGTTTTGGAATGAAGTTAATATCACGATTCTTGAAAACACGTAATATGTGTCGGCATAGGAAACCGAATCGTACAAAATGTCCGCAACTACACACCACCGACCCATCTTCCGTAGACACGGTACCTTTTAAAACACAATAATTATTAGCCAATCCCATTAGACAATCCCATGGGATTTTAAAGAATCCCATGGGATTTTAAAGTAATCCCATGGGATTTTAAACAATCCCATGGGATTCCCAAGAATACCTATAATTATTAGTCAATCCTATTAGACAATCCCATGAGATTCATCGAATCCCATGGGATTACTATGGATTGATTATGAATCCATGGGATTGATTATGAATCCCATGGGATTACTTGATTAATCTAGTTTATACGAGAAAGTAATATACCTTATAGTCTACAAATATTTACATTGCTCTTGTTTCGCCTTCATCGCTAGTTCTTTTGCAACTTCCTTATTAAGGATTCTATAAGTGCGGATTTTTGTCTCTAACAATAACAATCTCGACGTTCGTCTATTTTAGTTCTGTATCGACGCACAGTCCAAGATGCCTCTTTTATTTCCGTTTGAACAAGTAGAAATATTGTCCTAGTATAAACTTTTCTTTGCATGACGTTCAATTGCTAACTTTGTTTCACATTTTGGAGCCGCATCTAGTGTTTTAAAGTCCAAATGTTCTTGAATATAACGTTGTCTCTCCATTCTTGATTCATAGGACATCATGAAACTAACAAGTGTCGCTCACCGGCTTGTGAAACTTTTGAAGAACGAGTTTTCACTCTCGAGACCTTGATGTCGTTCTCATCAATCCAAACAAAGGCGAGGTGATAAAATATCTGGAATCCACATTTCGTAGTTTAAACATTTTGGTCATCCATTTGTGGTTTTGCAAACCAAAATCTTCAATCAACTTAGCCCATTTCTCTTCAAATTCCATCGGTTCCATGAACATATTCCAAATTATCTTGTTTAAACGCTTCTTGAAATCAGTTTCATTGTATATTTCCTTACAAATCTGTAAATAAAATGATAAACACATGTAAACCACTGTCGGATTCCCAGATGAATCCCATGAGATTCAGAGATGAATCCCACGAGATTCAGAGAAGAATCCCATGGGATTCAGAAAGAATCCCATGGGATTCAGGAAAGAATCCCATGGGATTCAACACATAATCCCATGGGATTCAGAGAAGAATCCCATGAGATTCAGATAAAAACATTCAATAAATTACCTTTCTTTGAATTTTTGGTGAATATGCCACATGCAAAGTCTATGTTTTGATTTAGTGAAACGGCTTCAATGGCTCTTTTCATTGCCCGTCTTGATCCGTCACCACCATCGTTGGTTCTTTAGAAAAGCGATCATGAATGCCTTTAGTAGCCATGTGTAGGATTCGGTGTCTTCTTTTAAAAGCATTCCCGAACCAAGCGTGACACACTTTTTATGATTATCGACACCGTAAATGGTACAAACACCATGTTGTATCTAAAAATAACATAAGTTTTAGTGACAGAATCAAATGTTATTACTGAATCCCATGGGATTCTATATGATCCATGTCTTTTAATAATTTTACTTGTCAAGTATCTTTATGTGATTTTAAAACAATCCATGGGATTCAAAGAGAATCCCATTGGATTCACAGAGAATCCCATGGGATTCTTACTGAATCCCATGGGATTCATACAGAATCCCATGTGATTTCTAAATGAATCCCATGGGATTCAGTATGAATCCCATGGGATTTATAACAGAATCTTATGTGATTTTTCATCAAAATAAATTATATTAAAAACAAACACTTACTTATTACTCCTGAATGTTGCATCAAAAGATACTATGTCTCCGAACTCCTTATAATTGCATTTTGCAACTTCATCCGCCCAAAACATTGCGACTAACTCACTTTCTTCTACCTTATCTTGAAATGTAAAGTTTGGCACATACAACTTCTGCATTTTCCATTTTATTTATAAGCATTTGTGCGTCACTTTCGCCTATGAACATATTAATATCCGATGATTCTTAAAATCGAAGATGTCCCATGTACATATTCATATCCACCTTTCATACTCGTTAACAAGTTGTGAGCCTGTTGCACCTATTTTGTTTGTTCTTTGCTTTAACAACAAACATTTTTCTACTTTCGTCATTTTCTTTGCTTTTTGTAAAATGTTTATACTCTTTTGGTATAAGCATATGATTGTGTTTTGCAATAAACTTAATTAGCTTGTATTTTCCGAAGCGATATCCAATTCTAACCTTATACGAGCTTGACAACTTTGTTACATGTAGAGTTGTATTTCTTTTTGTTTCTCACTGTGCTTAGGATCCAAAGTGTCTACATTAATATGTCTCGGAGCTCCTTCTTTGTTACACATGATGTACTTGGCTTGTATAATTCCAGTTTTGTTAATCGTTGTCCCGCTTTTTAATTTGAAACCCTCCCGCTTGAAGATAGGTACTATACATATCTATAGCTTCCTCTATAGTATCATAGTATTTCCCTCTTACGGTACAACAATTCCTTCCACATGAGGCTCCCAATATATCGATCCACCGGTGTCTCGGTGTGTTCATATAAAGTTGGTCTTGGTGATCTCATAGAATCTGCATATAAAAAGAAAAATATTAAGGGATTAAGATTTAAAAAAAATGTGAATCCCATGGGATTTATATGTGAATCCCATGGGATTTATATGTGAATCCCATGAGATTTATATTTTCATGTTGAATCCCATGGGATTCACATATAAATCCCATGGGATTCACATAAGATTCTGTTATAAATCCCATGGGACTCACAATGAAGACCTTTTATATTTTCATGCTGAATCCCATGGGATTCACATACACTAGTACAAAACAGATTTGGTCACGCATGGTCGAAATGGAACAGCCACACATTCGCATATTTGTGTGGTGAAGGTACGAAATTGACAACATGTACTAATTAGTCACACATGAAAATTTTAATTGTGTGACCATTGGGCTATGTCGCCACACAATTAAGCGTTGTGTGGCTAAAGGTATCTGTGATTTTGTTTGGATCATTTAGCCACATATGAATTTGGAACGCGACAAATACAAGTAACCTTGATCGTTAGTCACATGAAGTAATTTTTGTGTGTCTAAATCATAGAGTCAAGTTTTGTCACACATTATTTAAGGGTGACTGATATGTTTTGCCAACTCTTTAGCCACATCCGAAATTGGAACAAGTGACAAATGAAAAGTAAGGTTGAAGCATTAGTCACGATATACATATAAGCGGTGACAAATATATGTCACACACTTGAACACTTGTGACCAAAAGCCATATATGGTCACACTAAATGTTTTGTCACACATTCGTTAAGTGTAGCCAAAATCCGGTACATATGTTCACGTAAGTTAATATGTGTGTTTATAGTTTAGTTTGTGTTAGCTTGCCGAAAGCTAATCTATAAAGTCACATTGCTACTAACACCGTGACCAAATGCCATATATGGTCACACTAAACGCTTTGTCACACATATTATTCAAGTGTAGCCAAAATCCGGTACATATGGTCACGTAACTTAATATGTGGCCATTGGATGATGAATAGTCACTCAAAATACACGTTTCCTCACTTGAAACACCATATGGTCACACTTATTAACACGTTTAGCCACTTTATGGTTAATTGTATGTGACTAAATACCCAAAACAAACATGCTTTGTGTGACTAAATGTTAGAAAAGGCCACACAAACATAAAATTCATGTGGCCATTGGATGATCAATAGTCACACAAAATACACCTTTCTTCACTTGAAACACCATATGGTCACACTTATTAACACTTTTAGCCACTTTATGAGTAATTGTATGTGACTAAATACCCAAAACAAACATGCTTTGTGTGACTAAATGTTACAAAAGGCCACACAAACATAAAATTCAAGTGGCCATTGGATGATCAATAGTCACACAAAACACACATTTCTTCACTTGAAACACCATATGGTCACACTTATTAGCACTTTTGGCCACTTTATGATAAATTGTATGTGACTAAATACCCAAAACAAACATTCTTTGTGCGACTAAATGTTAGAAAAGGCCACACAAGCATAAATTTGATGTGGCCATTGGATAATCAATAGTCACAAAAAATACACGTTTCTTCACTTTAAACACCATATGGTCAAGTTTGTTGCATTTATTGTCTCATTAATGAAAATGTGGGTTTGTAGGTGATGGCTTTTATAGTCACATTGATATGCACACATTAACACTTGTGCAACACCACAATATACTAAACTTGGATAAATCCAAACTAATTATATATATGAAGAACTCTTTAACAACGAGTACTTGATTGTTAATGCGGAATCTTAACAACAAGCAAGAAGAACACAAATACTATTTCACTAATAAACTTATTTTATTAATATTTCTATTCGCCTAAGTACAAGTTCATTTCACTATACTTTAGGGTTCCTTTATACACTTAGGAAAACCTAGTATACAAAACGTGTAGAAGGATATAGATATCTCTTCCTAAGATATCTCTACGCGTACATATGCCTTCCTAAACTCTAATAAACTATTATGTTTTCATAAACAGAACTAACTACGAATACTACCGGACTTAAGCATTATCTCGCCAAGATTATTGATGTTGAGCTTTTGATTCAATTAACCTCAAAAGGCGATAGCATGCATCATCCTTTCTTTCACCAAAAGCTTCTTCTCAAGCATAGCCCCGAAAATCTTGTTTGAAGTGGATACTCCACTGTAAGCATATAAAGAATTGCGGTTTCTAATTCCAAACGGCACCGACAAGTGTGGAAATATCTCCATCGATCACTTTTTGTTGACGGGCCGGGTTCCATTTCATCATCGACATCTCGGTGTGTCAAACATGGTCTTCAAGTCACCCCAAAGGACTCTTTCATATTCCTCTTGGTCTCTCATCACCATGCTTCTCCATCATCGACTTGTACATGGTCTTCAAATCATCCTGGACAAATCACTCAATAAACCGGAAAGTTCACATATATAGTGTCGTGTGATTTTCCCTTACTATCGAGTAAACTACCTTTTCCCATGTTTGATGATCGAACCTTTGCAATCTTAGCAGAAGTCTCGAACACAGAGGAATGGAGCCCATGGTAAACTCTTACGATGACGGTTCATCAACCTTATCCTTCATGTACTCTTCCACTTCCTTCTTAACATTTGTCTTATCCTTTTCACTCCTTTCTTTCCATGGATTTCTTCCTTGTCATATTCAAACCGGTTGCTAACCTCATCTTCCTCCTCTTTCTTTACAGTTTTGGCTTATCACCAAGTTTTTCGGCTTGAACCTTTTCGATCTCTGCAATCTTGTGCTTCTTAGCATCCTTTGGTTGAAGATTGTAACCCTTCCTTTTAAACGTTGAAGCTTCCAACTCGAATCCATTGGAATAAATTTTTATTTTGGTACACTACTTTTCAAATTCGCTTTTAGTTCATCATTCTTCAATTTCCTTAATCGGCTCAACTTCCGGTAGGATTCCTTGACTTTTGACATAGTGGATCATATAATCCCTTTGCTCGACTTTGGTCATGGGTCATTCATCCTTTCTCTTTGTCTCGCTTCTCGAGAAGCCTCTTCTTCGCATTAACAATCTCAACCAATTTACTTGCATAGTCTTCTCCGTTAATATCGGGAAGGATATCTCTGTTTACTAATAATCTTGCATTTATAGTATCCCATTCTTCATCGATGTAGAATTTGGCGATTCGAACTTGACTTTCCTTTTCATTTGTTCTTGATTAATTGTGGTTCCTCCCGCGAGTTTTTGCAATCGACTCATCATCCCTTGTTTGTTCGCACGTTTAGCTTCTTCACCGCATCCTCTGCTTGAATCCTAGCAATCTCGGCAAAGCTAGCTTCCTCTTCACGAGTTGCTTTTTGGTCTTCAGCGCTCGAAGATTCTTGCACTATTCCTTTGCCTTCCCTATGCACAAACTCCTCACCAGTACTACGGATCACTACCGGGATTAATATGTTCGAGACTTGTATTAACTTCAACATCAAAGCCGATGATTAAAATCTTCATCAAAAGCGATTTAATTTCAAGACCACCGGACTTATCGTTAGTAAAGTCACGGACTTATCCACTCCACTAGAACTTGCGACTTCTTTATCCGGTCTCTTCTTAAAGGATTTCTTGTCATTTAAATTCTTAAACAAGATTTCATTTGCTTCAATCCTTGAGGACTAATTTGAGTTTCCTCGGAGGATTCCTCACCTTCCCAGTCCGTAATGTCTATCCCCGTCTGTTTGAATTTCCCTCAATTTCTTAACTCTTTTGCGAGTAGTCCCAGGTGACTTCTTGGTCTTCTTCAATTTTTCTCCAACTCATCAACCCTTGAAATCGGTTGTGGAACCGGTTGAAGTAGATCTTCCATAGATAAGGCGGGTTCTCACTGTAGTAGTGGGTGTTGGAGGTTGTGGTTGAGGAATCACCGTGGTTCTTCCTTATGGACCAAGGTGAAGGTGGTGGGGTGTTGGTGTCCTCTGTTGAAACTCTGTTTTTCGTGTTCGAGATGTAGGTTGAGCCCGAGCTTGATGTAGCGATGGGAGATGGAGCAGATGTAGATGTACCTTCGAGGTCGGTAGCAGCAAGAAGGCAACATAGCGGACAAAAGTGGCTTGTGTGCCCTTCAAAACCCCTTTTCATATTACCAAATATCTTTTTAGTGAAAGGAGAGCAATGTAAGGATGTTTGCTTCTTTGTTTCAACATTTAAGATCATTTGCAAAAATCTTGGGTACATCAAAACTTTTTCTTATTCTTGGAATTAGCAACCATGGCATCAAAATCATTTTGAAAAATTGAAGAGTCCGCGGTGGAGAGACAGACCAATGCGTAAGCAATATTGCTTCCAAATTGATCCCATCCACCACTTTTAGAACTCATACAATGTAAAATATGATGCACAAGGAAGCGCCATTGTGGCGTAAATGACTCTTCCAAAAGTGAATGTTCCATCGGTTGGATATCCAATCTTTTCCAATCCACGAAAGAGGTCATGATTTGCCAACATTGAAATCCACGAGGCATCGACCAATTGAAGCTTGCTTGATCGATTCCTCGATGATTGAATACTCTAACGTATCAATAGTTGCATTTAACTCTAGTGTCCCATCGGCAATAGTTCTAGCGATGTGATGCGGAACTGTTTGACTAGGGAATCATAGATAGTTGGATTATGAGTAAGGGCATACGATATGACTACCCTTTAGAAAGTCCACTATCTCGCTTTCGAAGCTCGTGCTTTCAGCAGGCTTTTGAGAAATCCCACTTGATTGTGCTTGTCTACAAACTTTAATTGTGCCATCTTTTATGTTAATTGAATTCTTGGTAGTGCAGGGGCAATTAGGGTTTAGTCTTTGGTGAGGAGACTTAATCGAAATAAAATAATTAAACTTTAAAGATTAGGATAAAGTAATTAAAGGATAAATATGATTTCTAAAAATAAAATTATCCATATAAATACTTGACCATCTAAAATTAGGTAACGGTACTATTTAAACAAAAAAATCGTTTTTATTTTTGCACTACCGGACTAAAGAATGGTCAAACAGACTTAAAATGACATCACCGAATTAACTCGTACTATAGCACATCAACTAGCACGACTTCCATACATCTCCAATCTGTGAGAATTCTTTCTTTTCAACATATCCTTAAACAAAAAATATACCTAATGATTTAACTAATATTAAGTCTTGTATTATAAACATAAATTCTTAAAAAGTACAAAAATCGAATCTATATGCTTTGAAAGAGTGAAATATGATAAAGGTAGAGTGTGACAACTTGACCATAACATGGTTCACTTGGACTTTCAGATAACAACACCTCCACAATCGGTTCGATAGTAGTCGGTTCGTGATTCGTTACCCAAGTCACGTCGATCCACACGTGGCAATATGTTATCATTGTCTTTGGTGAATAGCGGTACTAAATTCCTCATCGGCTTCATCATACTTATCTTTGTAATTCTTGGGAGGTGTCTTAAACACAATAGACAATTTTTATCTACCGGTCTTTCACATAAAACACTTGTCGTGCTTGTGCGGCTAATATGAACGGATCAACCTTGTGGCCTAAACTATTCGGGTCAACCAATGTATACCCAAGAGTAGTATCGCGTTTCACACCACCACTTTGTGATTAACCCACCACATTTGAAAAGAGGAATTTGCATGAAACGGTAATCTAGTTCCCATATCTCTGTAAAACCCCATAATAATATGCTTTTCTTGTGGTTGCAACTTCTTTAGATATGTGGATATCTAATGCCTCAACACTAACCCCATTGCTCGTAAACTTTGCCTTCATGATCTTTCGTGCGAAAAGTATACCCATTGATGTGATATGCATCGTATTTCACTACGGTGGCGCGTGGTCCATAGGATATCCACCTTACGCTTTCGATACACTTTCTTTGTCGATTTGTAACTCTCTCTCAACCTCGAATTTCATTAGAAGTATATATTAGCTCAAAACAATAAGTACACCAATTTTCGATTAAAATGAGTCGAGAAATAAGGTTTAGAAAGGGTATGTTGAGTAACATAAGATTAATTACTTCTTTGCGTAACCAATTGGCAAAAGATTTCTTTGTGCTCATTCTCCGTAAATGCTATTCGTTTACCCGGTTTCGCTTTCAAAACTTGCTTGTGTCGCTTTGAAACAACGTGTTTGATTATTATATTTGATACATCATTTAATTTTCGATAACGAAATAGACATGTGTTAGTAAGACTTACGCGATATACGGTACAATTTCATCTGTATTATTTATTACATACAAATGTGCTTTCGAAAGAGTTCATGAACTTCATTGATTTGCCGGCCGACAATGGCTTTCCTTCCTCATTTTCATCTCGTTTCATGTTTATCGGTGGGATACCAGCAGTTTTCATGGATTTATGATATTCGCTAAAAACTCTATTGTTTCTTCCGCAATAGTCTCCTCAAAGAATGCATCCTTCCGGTCTATTTCTCATTCCGCATGTCCTTTAATAACCTTCATACATCTTTCGAATGGATACATCCACGAAAGCATATGGGACCGCATAATTTTACCTCCTAGTTAGGTGCACATCAAATGTATCATAATATCAAAGAATGATGGAGGAAAGAACTTCTCGAGTAGCACGTTGTCACTACTAGTTACGCTTGCATATTATCTAGTTCTTGCAATATTATTTCTTTGCAACATATTGATTTAAAGAAAAAGCAAAACCCGATAATAGCATATCGTGTGGGTGGGTGCATGATTGAGCGTATTGCAATTGGCGTAAACTCTTGCATTAGCATGTGATAGTCATGGGATTTTAGGCCAATGAGCTTCCTATCCTTTAGGTGACCAAAGAAGAGAAATTTGAACAATATCCTTGTGGTACCACGATGTTGTGTAAAGTTTCACAAAAATATCTTTTCAAGATTCGTTAATGTGTAACTTTCTTTGGAGGTAGTGTTGTTTTGTCTTGTTCTTGCATAGCAAACAACTCTTCTTTTACCCCAACTCACCAGATCCAATCGAGCATTGGTCCATCTTTCGTCTTTCACGGAACATGTAGCAAAGTTCGACGAGACTCTCAAAGAACATTCTTTTCTACATGCATAAAATCAATACAATGTGGAATGCAATTATGCCTCAATACCTAAGTTTTCGATACCAAATGTTGAATTTCTTCCAATACGCACCGCTTTGTCCGCTTACTTGGCTTGAACTACCTCTACTTCATTACGTTTCTTTTACGCTTTTGAATCTTCCCACCTCTACCTCTCGTATCTTCTTGGTTTTCGATGCATTATTGTTTGTTCGTTTTCCTTTTCCCACTTATTTTCAATATGTTGTACCTCGTTGTATATTTGTTCCCGGTCATTGGGTTTGGAGCCGGAGAAATTCTTGTTGTCCATTAAATGCCTTCCTTTGCCTTCCGAGCGGATGGTCATATGGTAGATATCGTCATGACCAACATAACTTTGCTTGGATGAGGCGAAAAGTCTAACACAGTTTGTATCTTTCCCACATACTACACAACCTTTGAATCCACCAGACGGGCAGCCACATAATGTACCAAGTGCGGGGTAATCATTTATTGTCCATAACACAACGGCACGTAGATTAAAGTTATCTTTGTGGATGCATCATATGTATCAACCTCAGATCGAATAAGGTTTGCGGATCATCAACAAACGGTTCTAAAAAACATCGATATCATTTCCGGGTATCCCGATATTAATACCGAAAGCATGATAAACTTTCTTTTCATACACAACCATGGAGGAAGGTTGTATATGACCGTTAAACCGGCCATACACCGTGATGCCTATTTCACGAGTTGACGTCAACCCCATCGGCCGATATTCCTAGCCGTAGATTTCTTGGATCTTGACAATTTCGGGAATTTTTCATCTATGGTACGCCATGCCTTTGAATCTGGGGGTGACGTAACACACCATCGGTTATCCTCCGTGTCGCGTGCCATCTTAAATCCTCCGAAATACTTTCTAGCTTAAATAGTCGTTGCGGTCTTGGTATAATTGGAAAGTACCACATTACCTTTCTTTGGAATGTTTTCGTACACTTTCTTAGTCTTATTATCCACCTTCCATCTTGATATCCCACAAGTTCGACACGCAATCAAATCCTTGTCATCCTTCCAAAGAAGGAAGTTGTTGATACATACATGTATCTTTTGTATCTGATCCCATCAATTTCAAATATTTTTGGCTTGATAAGTTTTTCCACCATTTCGTTACCGTGTGAGCATCTTCTTTAACAATCCTAGTAATTCAAGAAAGAACTTATCGTAACATCCGTACTTACCCTTCAAGTTGAGTAGTTTAACTATTGCGGACATCTTTGTGAAGTCGGGACATCCTGCGTAAAGAGGCTTCTCTGCGTCTAATAATAATTGTTGAAACTTGACAAGATCATCCTCATCAAAATTATCTTTTGTAGCATTAACCATTTCTCTTGTTCTTTGGGGCATCTGTTGGAATATCGAAGCAAAATCCGTGTCGTCAACAAACTACATTGTAGCGTTAACAGGTGTTTGGTGCTTATTGATGACTCATCCTTCTCTCATGTTTAGTCCAGGTTTAGGTAGCTTAGATCAAACCCATTCTTGAATAAATGGAACGCACTTTCTCCACTTGATGCTCTATGTGGTTTAAACAATGCATACACGGACATGGCATTGAAAGATCATTTTCTTAACTCGTGGGTCGATGTTCCCCATCTTCCGCAAGTTGTGTCTTGCATAATCAATAAACGCCGCTACTCCATCAACATAAGATTTGTTGGTCCTATTAGTTCCTATCCAAGACTTGTCCATGTTTATAAATGTGTCCCACTTATCCGGCGACAATGTTTATAAATGTAGTCCCGCAGGCATGTTAAAAAGACAGTCCAAGTTATTGAAGATTATACAAGACAACATCAAACTTCAATTGATGATCTTAAAAGTTAAAAAAGACATTCCAAGTAATGAGGATAGCTCAAAGATTGAATGTCGTATTGAATTATGCTAAGAATTGAATAAAGTCTAATGAAACAGTTCCTAAAGGGATGTTTGGGTCAAGGAAAAATAAGAAATTAACTAGCTAAATTATGGTTCCATGTTCATGTGGTAACAGCTTAACAGGGTTTCTTAAATTTTTAACCAATTAACTATCTAAATTTAACAAGAAACTGACATAATTTACAAGAGGATATCTCAAACAAATGTTCAATTATAATACGCTAATGGGTTATTTTATGTGTTAGAGATGTGTACAAAGGAAGATAACAATACTTACCAAATGGTGACGGACCTGGTGGGTCTATAGACGGGAGAGTTGTGGTGGTGGCCAGGATTTGTAGTGAGATGAGAGGGAGGTGTGGCAGTGCAGGAGGAGGAGGAGGAGGAGTTAATTTTGCAATTAGTTTGAAATGCCTTGATGCAAACTTTGGGGAATAAATTTAATTTGTGGGGGGAATTTTAAATTTGCTTAAATTTTTGAAAATTTTTCATATTAGTTTAAAAATGTTTTTTCTCTTATGATTTAATGATTTTATTCATTTAATTAGTTTAAAAAGGTTTTTTATTCATAATAAATAAAATAAAATTCAGAAAAGTATAATTTTTGTTAGTTGAATTATTTGCTTATTTAGTTGTTTTTAGTTTAAAAAATTAAAAAAATAAACTAACTCCCAGACTGCCTTCCACGGGTTATGGGTCCCAATATCGTCTTCCACAGTGTATGTGGTAGGTTGAGACGTAGAGCGACCTTACCCTACCTAAGGTAGAGGGTCGCTTCGGTTCTACCAAAGGTTGAAAAGGACCTCCGGCCTTGCAAGGGTGAGGATCGAACCCGAGAGGTCGCTTTTTTCTACCAAGGTGAAAAGAACCTCCGCCCTGCAAGGGGTAAGGATCGAACCTTGAGAGGTCGCTTTCTTTTCTACCAAAGGTGAAAAGAACCTCCGCCTTGCAAGGGTAAGGATCGAACCTTGAGAGGTCTCTTTTCTACCAAGGTAGAAAAGAACCTCCGACTTGTGTGGGGTAAGGATCGAACCTGACCTCTTTCTCCAGGCAAGAGTGTTAACCACTTGATCTAACCTTGCTCTTTTTTGTTTTTAGTGTATGTTTCATCAATTTATTCACGAAATCCAAATATCTTTCATTATTATTTATCACCCGATCACGAACCGAACACTAATTTCCAAAACCGTAACATGTGTGACTATAATTTTATATATACTATTGATTGAATGTTTGAATTTCCTAAACCGAACGCAATTTCCAAAACCGTAACATGTTTGAATTTCCAAAACCGTAACATGGTTTCGGATATAATTTTATATATACTATTGATTGAATCATGTCGTAAAATGAAACTCTAAGCAACTATAACCCAATGATTTTGACCCATATTATAGTGTGAATGTTATATGAATTGTATTAAAGTTATTAAAGGTGGGCACGTTAATTTTGACATTTCGTGATGACATAAAATCATTAACTCATGTGTCTTACTCAAAACATTGTGTGAAACGTGTTTAGGGTTGCGTTATATACGTTGGGCACGGTAACACAACCCTTGTGCGTTTCGCGTTTTAGTCATCTATATGTTTTCGTCCGTGTTCATACGTTTTCTTAGTTTTGTACATGTTTTCTTCCGATTTTGTATGCTTTTACACGCTTCGTCTCTTTTCACATGTTTTCGTCCGCTTTTGTACGTTTTACACTTTACACATTTTCATACGTTTTTACACGTTTACGTCTGCTTTCATACTTTTCCACCGTTTTAAATGACTTTGTCCTTTTAATAAGTTTTATACGCTTTTGTTTTTGTTTACACGTTTGCGTCTGTTTTCATACTTTTCCACCGCTTTAAATCGACTTTGTCCTTTTAATAAGTTTTATCGTTTTTGTTTTTGTTTACACATTTTCGTCCGTGTTTAAACTTTGTCACCGGTTTTTCATCTTTTAGTCCGTTTGTATAAGTTTTGACCGCTTTGGTCCGTTTCAGCCGCTTTCATCTATTTTAGACATCTTCGTCCGTTTTCATACACTTTAATATGTGTTACATATTAATGTACATTTTCTTAAGTTCCATACGCTTTCTTACGTTCTTACACGCTTCCGTCTGCGTTAGTCCGTTTCTTTCCGCTTTATCCGTTTTAAGACTTTTCGGTCAACCCAAGAAGCGAAGTGAATTCATATTCGGTTTTCGCTCCTTCGGTTTAATTCTAGTTCGGTTCGGTTCGGTTTTCGTGTTGAAACGAATAAAAGATACCGATTTAACAAAACCAAACAACCCGATAACCAAACGGATAAACATCCCTAATTAATTTATAGTGATAGTTTGAATTCATAAGGAGTTACAAGTATCTTCTCTATCACACTATCCCCACAACTCTTCTTCAACCTTTCTTTGCAATCTTTCAATAATATCATATTTTACCCAATTTCATTATCAATGGCGGCACCATCACCACAAAACCATTTGGCTAAGCGTGTTATTGATGACCTAATTGAGTTTAGCGGGAGACATCCGCTGATGGTTACATGAGTTTCTTCAAGGCTCGACAAATTTCCGGTCTCCGTGGCTTTATAAACCGGATGCGAAGAGGCCACCACGGTAAAGAATGAGATTGCGCATTTTAATGCTTTAATTCTTGAGATGGTAGCTATTGGAGATGGGGATGAATATTTTGACACATTGATGGATCTTAGGCATGACATGGAGGCTACGAGGACTAAGTCGCGGGGTTGAATGATCTCATTACTCAAGCTGAGGAGGATATCGAGACCAAGGAAGAACAAATTAAGTCGATGAATGGTTGAAGGGTTGCTCGCTATGTAAAGGGATGGTTTCTTTTGCTATAATGTCTAATGTCTTGGTTTAATATTATGGTTTGTAGATATATTAACGATGAAACATGTATGGATCTTTTGATGGTTTATCCAATGGAATGGAATGGGTTGCGCTCGCTAGTTTGTTTCATCTTTTTTTAATGTTGTTTTGCATTTAGGAATTGGTTGTGGTGTTTAAGTTCATATCGGTAGAATGTATTATTGTAGGTTTGAGGTTGATCCAAACTCGATCAATGTTGAGCCATGGATATGCGGTTCATAAGTGCTTTGCTTAGGTTGTTAATTTTTAGGTTGTTGTCAATTTTAGGGTGTTTTGTTGTTGTTTTTGCTTTAAGTTAATTGCATTTACATGATTTCTTGATTTTTTCTTGTTGGAGGATGTTAGAGCTTATTTAAGTGCTTATAAATAGGTTATTTATAGGCTTAAAGTAAGGTATCGTATTACATTTGTTGTGTCAATGATCCTTGGTTGGATTTGATTATTTTGTGCTTACTTGTTTATATGGGACTGCTTATTAGTTATAGTTGCTTAATTAGTTGCTTTAATTCCATTTTTTATTTTGTTTCTTCATTTGTATGCGCCATGTGGTGAGATTTTAGTGTAGCTGCGCTTATATGTGCTTTGATACACCGGTTTGAAGTTATATGGGTGTTTGGGATGGGTAAGAACCATTTCATCATGGGTGTGTTGGTTTCAAAATGCAGCCAAAATGAAATATTTAAATTCTATATTATCAATTTGGAGCCACATTTTAAAATTATGAAATTTGGAGCCAAATTTCACCAAAATTTTTAAAAGTACTTAGGAATTTATGGTTTCCTTATTTGAAAATCGCCCATAATGAGCCCTAATTTTACTCCAATAAATCGAGATTCAAGCAAAACAACCGAACTTCAATTTTACACCATTATTTACCAATTAAGTTTACTAATTTTCTTTAACACATTACTTGACGAATCATGGCAACTCAAACCAATTGTCGGGATGATTTGGTTTATTCGATCGTGAAAATGATAACGAATTTGAATATGAATCGGGGCGTATTCGGATGAGGGTGAGGATGTTGAAAACAACCATTCAAATGCGAATGTTGTTAAGAGGGCATAACTAGGTTAGCTAAGTTTCGCAGGATTATGGAAAACCGACGGAATAAAGGTCGATGTAACCTTCGATGCCTTGAATAGGATATCGAGGAAAAACAGGCATTGTTTTCGAGTTTTTGGGTGATTTGGTTCGTGAGCATATAGGTGTCGATTCTATCACGGAGGAAGGTTGATTCGAAGCAAGAGATAAAATGTGGGACGAGATCACGGTACACATATACTTTTTAACTAGTAGTGGCTTGGTCATCGTAGGTACAAGGTGTTAATAAGTTTATCTCTGCATTTACATTATGTGCAACTAATTAACAACATTGTGTTAATCTTTGCGTGATATTTTGATGTTGGCTTGACCGTCCGAAGGCGATAATGAATCGTCTTGGTCAACTTCTAAGGAATTTTCAAGGAAATTGACCGAAAACTACATATTGCCCAACCAAAATACCCTTTCAAAACTTAATGAAGTCCCGCAAGTATAGTGCAATTATAAAAGTCAAGATTGGGTAAATTTTGTAAACTACACGCCACCGAGGAATACAAGGTGTTAATTATTCATTTTATTCAAGTTCAAATATCATCACATTTGATGTTTCCATATATATTAGTTGTATACTATCGCATTACTACATCTAAACACCTTTTTATTTTGTGTTGCAAGGTGAAATCACCGCATCTAAAGTGGCGCGCTTCAAGTCCTGCTTTATCGAGATAGAATGGGACGAGGTGGATACGCCCGTGTGATGGATAAAATGGTAACATTAAACATTAAACATTTGCATTTAATAGCATCATACTTTCGTTTATATTGGTTTATCTTACAAGTGTATGTATTTGATGTTTATAAGATCGAGAATAAAGAAATTCAACGGATGAAGAACCACCGCGTGGTATGCTGTGGTTGAAAGGAAGGGTGAATAAAGACGGAGAATTTCACGATGATGATATCGTAATGCTTGAACAAAAATTGTAAGTTTGACTCATTTTATGATTATGTTTATTGTTAGTTATAAGTTAATCTTGATAGTGTATTAGTTAAAGCGATAGTGTATTAGTTAAAGCTGTTAGTTATTAATTAATTACGTTAGTTATAAGTTAATCTTCATATTTATAATTTGATCTTGGTAGAATTAAATAACCTATTTCCCATATTGTGTGTGCGAGAAAGAGACGGAGGAGAAGATCAAACAAGGAACCTTGAAGCTTGATCATGGCACCGATGCCATGACATTTGTATTAGGTAAGGAAAAGGGAGGATATGCGAGAGAGTGGGAGGTGGAGTAACCTACAAGAGGTATTTTGATCGCCTCGAATCGGACAAGCATCCGATGAAAGAGTGGTGTTACTTCAAAGTGAACTTGATGATGAGAGCGCCAACGTCAAGAAAAAGAGGCGTGTCTGATTTGATGAAACAATTGGTCGCACAAAGGCGATTGCGATCAACTTCAACTCCATTGACGAAACGGAGTAAGACATAAAAAGTAACATTCCATCTTTTTTTACCTTTTAAATCTGCTGCAGTCTTCTTAAACAATTTATATTTCGGTGTCTCCGGTGAACATTAATCTTTTAAATAGCAGGTCTTGATGAGGATGCTTAGAACACGTGTTGTTTGGACGTGAGAAAGTTGCGAGCATTAAGAAGTCTAATGGACTTGCAACTTTGGAAAAGGAAATTCAAATAAGTGTAGTAATAAATCACCCCCACAGGATTTTGAATTCTACATACATTATTTATTTACCGTGTATTATACATATAGGAAACTGTTAACTCACGCACCTAAGAAATCGACTAGATCAAAAGGAAAGGATTCTTCACGTCAACTTTTGGATCACAAGAGCAGAGTCTCCATTAACAAGACTACCACAAGTATGTATGTAAACATTTCATATGTTCTTTAGTTTAATTAAAATTAATTATCGATACATATATACATGCAACAAATTATCTTTTAGGTAATTAAGTGCGATTGTGGCACTTAAAGAAATCAACTATTATTGCGGAGGTACCGTGTACAAAACCGATGGAAAACAAATGCTTCATAAGACCACTCCCAAAGGATTGCTACAGAGTATCTATTGAAAAATCTTTAGTGGATGCGGCGTGCATACCGGATGTAGAAAGTAACGGTCTCAAAAGCAGTTAAGGATGCGAGGGTGGTTTTATGCATGGCCAAAGGATCAAGTGGTTTTCGATGAAAAGGTACATAGATGCATGTGTTTTATAAACCTACATATATCATTCTTCATATTTAATTCATGTTTGATACCCGGCTTTTGTTTCCTCTGTAACACCACCAAGTACCATAAAGCGATTGGTGAGAACAGAATCGCACCTAAATTAAATACTAAGCGCTACGTCTCTAGTCATACCATGCAAAAGGAAGCTAAGAAGATCAAGAGTCGAAGTCGTTAAATTATTGAGAATATTATTATGTACGACATTACAATTTTATATACATTCCAATTTTATTGTATTTGAATATATTTTATATATTAGAATTTGTTTTGATATATATTGATTTCTTATATGTGACTAAAAGATTCATATAGTCACAATTATTAACACTTTTTGGTCACGTTTGCTTAATCCGATGCGTGACTAAATGTTAGAAAGCGCCACACAAACATAAAATTAATGTGGCCATTGGATGAGCAATAGTCACACAAAACACACATTTCTTCACTTAAACCACCATATGGTCACACTTATTAACACTTTTGGCCACTTTATGCTTAATTTGTATGTGACTAAATACCCAAAAGAAACATGCTTTGTGTGACTAAATGTTAGAAAAGGCCACACAAACATAAAATTCATGTGGCCATTGGATGATCAATAGTCACACAAAACACACATTTCTTCACTTAAAACACCATATGGTCACACTTATTAACACTTTTAGCCACTTTATGGTTAATTGCATGTGACTAAATACCCAAAAGAAACATGCTGCGTGACTAAATGTTAGAAAAGGCCACACAAACATAAAATTCATGTGGCCATTGGATGAGCAATAGTCACACAAAACACACATTTCTTCACTTAAAAGACCATATGGTCACACTTATTAACACTTTTGGCCACTTTATGATTAATTGGATGTGACTAAATACCCAAAAAACGTGCTTTGTGTGACTAAATGTTAGAAAAGGCCACACAAACATAAAATTCATGTGGCCATTGGATGATCAATAGTCACACAAAACACACATTTCTTCACTTGAAACACCATATGGTCACACTTATTAACACTTTTGGCCACTTTATGATTAATTGAATGTGACTAAATACCCAAAAGAAACATGCTTTGTGTGACTAAATGTTAGAAAAGGCCACACAAACATAAAATTCAAGTGGCCATTGGATGATCAATAGTCACACAAAACACACATTTCTTCACTTAAAACACCATATGGTCACACTTATTAACACTTTTAGCCACTTTATGGTTAATTGCATGTGACTAAATACCCAAAAGAAACATGCTTTGTGTGACTAAATGTTAGAAAAGGCCACACAAACATAAATTTCATGTGGCCATTGGATGAGCAATAGTCACACAAAACACACATTTCTTCACTTAAAACACCATATGGTCACACTTATTAACACTTTTGGCCACTTTATGATTAATTGGATGTGACTAAATACCCAAAAGAAACGTGCTTTGTGTGACTAAATGTTAGAAAAGGCCACACAAACATAAAATTCAAGTGGCCATTGGATGATCAATAGTCACACAAAACACACATTTCTTCACTTAAAACACCATATGGTCACACTTATTAACACTTTTAGCCACTTTATGGTTAATTGTATGTGACTAAATACCCAAAACAAACATGATTTGTGTGACTAAATGTTAGAAAAGGCCACACATAAAATTCATGTGGCCATTGGATGATCAATAGTCACACAAAAGACACCTTCTTCACTTGAAACACCATATGGTCACACTTATTAACACTTTTAGCCACTTTATGATTAATTGTATGTGACTAAATACCCAAAACAAACATGCTTTGTGTGACTAAATGTTAGAAAAGGCCACACAAACATAAAATTCAAGTGGCCATTAGATGATCAATAGTCACACATAAGACATATTTCTTCACCTTAAACAACATATGGTCACACTTATTAACACTTTTGCCACTTTATGCTTAATTGTATGTGACTAAATACCCAAAACAAACATGCTTTGTGTGACTATACTGATGTTTATGGTCACTAATACGGATTAATCCAACAAAATTGTACCTAATTAGTCACACATGTTACGGTTTTGGTTACTCTTTTGCAATAGAGACTAAAAAAGTCAAACACGTGACCATAGGCTACCTATGGTCGCGCGACCTTTAGTCACACACGGCCGAAAAAACATGTGTGACTATATGTATATCGTCACACATATTCGGTGTGGCCAAATCCACTTTTTGTTCTAGTGATATAAATCCCATGGGATTCACATAAGATTCACATATAAATCACTTGAATCCCATGGGATTTGCTTTTTTAAAAAATAATTGAATTTAATCACATATAAACCACTGGAATCCCATGGGATTTGGGATTTTTACAACAACATTTGAATCTGAAATCATGTAAACAATGGAATCCCATGGGATTTTGGATTTTTACAACAACATTTGAATCTAAAAACATGTAAACACTGAAATCCCATGGGATTTTGGATTTTTACAACAATATTTGAATCTAAAAACATGTAAACACTGGAATCCCATGGGATTTTGGATTTTTACAACAACATTTGAATCTAAAAACATGTAAACACTGGAATCCCATGGGATTTTGGAATTTTACAACAACATTTGAATCTAAAAACATGTAAACACTTTGGAATCCCATGGGATTTGGGATTTTACAACAACATTTGAATCTAAAACATAAACACTGAAATCCCATGGGATTTTGGATTTTACAACAATATTTGAATCTAAAACATGTAAACACTGGAATCCCATGGGATTTTGGATTTTACAACAACATTTGAATCTAAAACATGTAAACACTGAATCCCATGGGATTTTGGAATTTTACAACAACATTTGAATCTAAAAACATGTAAACACTGGAATCCCATGGGATTTGGGATTTTTACAACAACATTTGAATCTAAAAACATGTAAACACTGAAATCCCATGGGATTTGGGATTTTTACAACAACATTTGAATCTGAAATCATGTAAACACTGAAATCCCATGAAATTTGGGATTTTTACAACAAGAATTGAATCTAAAAACATGTAAACACTGAAATCCCATGGGATTTGTGATTTTTACAACAAGAATTGGATTAAGGAATTTACCAGTGGTTTCATTGACAGCATCTTGTTTATCTTGACTTTCATCCACTGGAACTTCAATTAAATCGCTTTAAATCTCTTGGCGGCATTATTTCCGGTTAATCGGTGGTGGTTCAATGGTGATTCGTACGGTTTGATGTGATGGTGACGGTTTTAATAGATTTGATTCCGGGTTTGATTCGTGACGGTGGTTGATGTGAGGTGTTCGCTGTGATGGCGAGATTGGTGGTTTGATTTGATTCCGGCGGTGGTTTCAATGAATCCGGCGGTGGTTTCATTATTCCGGTGTGGTTTCAATGTTATCCGGCGTTGTGTTAATGATTTCCGGAGGTGGTGTTAATGATTTCCGTCGGTGGTGTTTTTCAGATCTGGAATTGGGATATTTTTTATGAGAGAGAAAGTTGAGTGTTAAATGAGAGGATTTGGGATATTTTTTTGCTTTTATTGTAACATGTGATTTTACTAATATACCCCTCCTTGTTATTTTCAGATGGAATGTGGACCATTGGATGAAAGAAGGTTGGATGGTTGAGATCTTCTCATTTGTTCTTTGGATAACTTGGGTTTTGCATGGATCTCACCTCATATACATATTATAATGCTTTGTACTTTTCCTTTTTTTTTTTTTTTTTTTTTTTTTTATAGATGAGTTTGTCTATAGGATAGCGATGTTTATATATGAATTCGAGTTTTTCGAGCCGAGTTCGAGCCTTATTCAAATCTTACTCGAGTCGAGCTCAAACCTGAATGATTGCCGAGCTCAAGACTGGATGATTAAAGCTCGTCGAGATCGAGCCTACCCAATAACTTTTGAATCGAACTCGAGATCGGCTTGACTCGATTACACCCCTTCCCATCAACATCAAACGAACTTTGTGTATTTACGTCGACCTGCATGTTCTTACCTCCATCTAGATTGATGTTTATTTCAATATAGACTGAACATGGTAGCGATATAGTACGATTGGCGTAAGGAGTTACATAAACCTGTCCAAACTTGTGTGGACCAAAACAACGTATGTATATATCCAGTTATCAACATATCAAACTTCACCAAATATATTAATAACGACAATTACAGGCAGATTTCTTCAAGTATTTCAAATATGTTCATGTGTCCAGCCTTGAGTGTTCATTCAAGCCATTTCTCTAAGCATTTTTTCACAAATATTTTCAGAAGTCAATTCTTCAAATGTTTTTTTCTGTAGTTAAACCTATAAAGAAAAATATCTATAAAAAATTATTTTTGTCGTAGAATAGGATCTTTGTTTTTTGTTTTCTCTATTGTTGTTTTTCTTTTTCAATTTTCATTTCACTTAGATCTTTGTCTTCTTGGATAATGTTCTGAAGTCTATTTGTAAATGTGAGCCTAGTACTTTTGATAATTGAACAATGAATTGATGTCATGTTTTTGGTACACTGTTAGACACTTTGGAACCTAAACACTTTAATTGATTTGACATGCAGTCTGATACTCCATTCATGACGGGAACTCAAGTGAGCTCAAGATTACAATCTACTTTGTCGGACCAAGCAAGAGCCCAATTAAAGCATATGTTTCGTTTGTTTAGTAGTCAAACACGTGATATGGCGAGGGATAATGTTTCTCGACCTTCGGGGGGTACGCATTCTTATAGTCCTGATCGATCAGCACCGAGTGGTCAAGCACCATATCGACATACCAATATCTACATACCACCTCCGTCTTTCAGTGACATTGATAGTACTGTTATGAACTTTGGCCATGAGGTAGGAGGCATTAGTGGTAATGCACCATCTATTAGTGGTGTGGTGAGGAGTAATGTTTCTCAACCTTTGGGAGGTATGCATTCTTATAGTGGTGAACAATCTGCACCATCTATTAGTGGTATGGGGAGGGGTACTGTTTCTCAACCTTTGGGAGGTATGCATCCTTATAATGGTGAACAATCAGCACCATCTATTAGTGGTATGGCGAGGGGTAATGTTTCTCAACCTTTGGGAGATATGCATCCTTATAGTGCTGAACATTCAGCACCATCTATTAGTGGTATGGCGAGGGGTAATGTTTCTCAACCTTTGGGAGGTATGCATCCTTATAGTGGTGAACAATCAGCACCATCTATTAGTGGTATGGTGAAGCGTAATGTATCTCAACCTTTGGGAGGTATGCATCCTTTTAGTGGTGAAGAATCAGAACCGAGTCGGGTTGCTTTTAACAAACAAGACTCGTCACCAACGATGAGTGAAAGTGACGATGACTTTAGTGATGACAGTTTCTATGATGATGAATTTAGTGAAAGTGACAATTGATTTTTAAAATTTGTTATGAAAATGGTTTTGCAAAGTGAGTTTTGCAAAATTTGGACACTATTTAATATATGTATATGCTAAATATATTTATATTTCCTAGTAGATTTGTGTTCTTCTTGACGAGAGCTTCACAACGAGCTAAAATGTGTCAAAAATGGAGTTGATATGAATGAGATATCGTATCTCAAAGTGAGGCGCTTGAATCACAAAAAATGAAAAACGTTGCCCAAAACAAGAAATGAAAGCTTGTTTATATAGAAATCTTGGTATTGATCTTCAAAATGATTTGTTGATTTTATTCCAACACCCACGCGCGCGCGCATGCAGGGGATGCATAATTCGGGATTTCTAGGCGAAAATGGGTTCGAAGCTTCTGAACTCATGCGAGCCCGTGCGACCTGTAAACGCAGATTCGGGTCTTAGTTTCCTTTTTCTGTAAATGTATTTTAGTAATAGATTTAAACTTAGTGAATAAGTTTTTACATAATATTTTTACAATTAAAAGGTATGTAAATCTTGTTTAATTATAACAGATTTATATAATTATGACACTTATTTAGTCTTGGAGAACAAGGCAACGTTTTTGTATAAATAAAGCCATAACCCTCATTCAATTGAATCATCCAAAAGCAGCTCCATCCCTGACGATTTCTAGCATCCTTCGATCATAAACACAAAGCTTTTGTGATCTTTCAGGTAAGTTTGACACTTTCGGCTGTACATCAGCTTTGGCCGTTGTACCCTGAAAATAGATGACGAATCTGTTTTAAGGGAATAATGTTAAACATAAGCCTCGTGCCTTGACCGACCTTTACTGCTTTCATTTATTTATCGTTCATAGTTTCTGTCTTTTGCTTCTACCCCTTCCATTTATTTATCGTTCATAATGTATGTCTTCTGCTTCTACCCTTTTCTGTCTATTATTTAGTTTTTGTTAATTTAGTTATTGTTATTATAATCTGATTTTTATTAATAAAGTGTACATGTTTCCCTTACAATATGTTTAGTTGTTAGTAAACTTTCATTCTATGGACTAAAATAACCTCATATGTATCTTTTGACCCAACTTTGTATGAATTTAATCTTTTGTGTGATTATTTCAATTACAAGCAATTTAGTCATGTATTTATATTTATGCCTATTTGAGTTTATATTTCAACAACAAAGTGTTTCAGTTATTGTTACAAGCTTTCAAATTCTAATCGCTACTTTTCTACCTATAAACAGTCGTAAACAATTTATTGCCCATTAGTTCGTAAATCTTTGTAAAAATGGTACCAAAACAATCAAGTATCTAATCACCCAACCAACCACCCTCTCGGTGATACTTTTATTATAACTATAAACACAGTTGACAAGTCTTCAAACTAATGCTTTCCTTACAATACAAAGGAAAAGATGATAGTCCTCCTAATGAGTGCTATTAGTTACAAAGACTCACACACTAACAACACTTAACCAGAAACAAAACTAGCAGTCAAGATCAAGTAGATCTTGACAGAATATATATGAAACTAAAACTTGAAACCAACGGCAATATGATCAATGAGCTTCATCAAACCAAACTTGAGAGCATAAAACTTTGTGTGAGAAACGGATGAATAAATGAATGATAAACCCTAGTAGAGATAGGAGATTATGTAATGCAAACTTACACTCGAGACCCTGCACAAACAAAACCTTACAAAAACATCTCAAAGTTATGTTAGCTAAAAACTAGCTAAGAAAAATTACACATTAAGTCCTTTAAGTTTCATAAGTTTGTAAAAGTATATATTTCAATAATCTTTCTTTGGAAAAGCCTATATTATTAGCACACCTTACCCAAAAGGAAGAGAACATGAAACAAAACAAACCCAAGCTAAAGCTAATACGTACATGGTTTATCATCAGAACTGACATGTCAAGATTTATGTTATTGCTTATTAAATAATGAAGTACAATGGAGATTATATAACTAGTATACAGGCCAAAACCATGAATTTTGTTATTACTCATTAACTCAATCATCTTCTTTTGGGTTCAGGACTCCACTACTGAGTTCTGCCTCAGAAAGTGGTGAGACTTTTCTAGTCTCTGATGAACTCTGAAGATGACTCCATGAATGTTCACTCATTCAGGGACTTCGTTTATACTTAGGAAATTATATGTTCATATCTTAGTCAAAGACCATTGCGTTCTGAATTGACCTAACAATGTAATCATGAATAAAGCCGAAACCATGAATTTTAGTAAAAAAAAATAATGTAGATTCACACTATTCGTGGTTAACAAGTCGCACGAGCAATTATTGGATTTTTGTTGGTTTCATATAAGCGTAGTGCGGTCGATTGAAGATTAATGGGAGATTTTTTAACCCGAAGACAAGAGAGAATGTTAGTGGCGGGTAAATAAGAAGAGTTAAAGAACAAAAGTTACAGAAGTTCTAGGATTGGACCAGTATTTAAGATTGGAGTTATGTTTGGATGAACTTTTAGTGTAATTTTTAAGAGAGTTTGGCTTGGTTGTTTTTAAGACGGGAGTTAGGGTGTGTTCATATTTGCATTAAAGGTTTTATAGCCGTTTGGTTAGCCAAAATATTGCAAATACTTAAATGTAAAACCGAATTAACCTGATGGTCAAACCTGTTGAACCGGATTCAAAACAATGCAGAAAAGTACATGGAAAGTGATGGTGAAAAATGAATTAATTTGTTGAGTTCTGTTATATGTTTGGTTTGTTTTAAACTTGCAATTTATGGACTAATAAGCCTCATGTGCATCTTTTGACCCAGTTTTTCATGCATTTAATTTTTTGGGTTATTATGTTGGTTATAAGCAATAAAATAGTCACCTAATATGTATATTTATGTCTATTTGAGGATCTCAACTAAAGAGTGCTTCATTGGTATTTTGTGGTGCCATCGTATGGTGTTATGGGTAAGTCACATCAGTATTTTATAAAATAGTGAACGTTGATACTATTGACCAAATATATGGGTAACTGTGAATGTGGGTTTAGTTTTGAACTCTTTCAAGTTGAACTCTTTGAAATCTTGAAATATATAAGTAACTTTGTATGTGTTAGGATATTTGTATCAGCTAGTAAAATTTAAAATAAGGTACATATATGTCCTAAGTTTTATTTAAATTATACTTGTGATGGGATTGTTATTATTACTAATATGATAATTAGATTTTAGGCTGCAAATAAAAGGTTTTGCTTTGATGGGGTTTGTTGGAGCAAATCACTTATGTGAACGGGTTGAATGGGATGGAAATTGTTTATATTCAGTGAATTGGTTTGTTGGAGCGTAGTCGTATTTATGTGAACTGGTTTGTTGGAGAAGATCACTTTTGATTAATGAATTATGATCCTTTTGATTAATGACCTTATGTGCAAAACTATAAATTGTTTATTTAGGTAGAAAAGAAATAAATGAGGTTTAAATTATTTAAAGCGATTTAAATGATTTGGATATTCAACCACTAATACTAATAATATTTAAAAAAAAAGAAAAAAAGAAAAACAAGTTTCATTATCTAACCTATTAACAAATTGACCATGAAAATTTCTTTTTTGTTATATGGACTTAAGTAGTTAACTCTAGTCTTAATCAAGAAACTAAATAAATGCTTAATAGGCAAAAAAATAAAATAATAAAAAAATAAAAAATAATAAAAAAAAATAAAACTTAGTGTTGACTATGAGTAGTCTATTAGCCATGAGGGAAGACGGAGTATATACTTCTGAGAAACTTTCACGAATTTTGTCCTCCTTTGTATAGTCAACTACATCGACCGGGACGGATCCAAAATTTTTAAGTGGGTATTGCGCAAAAAAAATGTTAGGCTAACAAAATTACACCGTAAGAAACGAAAATAGCAAAAAAAAAATGAGGGTTGCCCATATTACAAAACGGCAGTTTTAAAATCTTTTTGCACTCCGTAACCTAAAATCGAATGTAAAACTCTCTGTTTACACTCATACATGTATATCCGTCCATATACATCGAATAAAATATCTCACTTCCGTGTTGTTGCTGCTCGGGTGCAATAGCAATTTCTCTCGTTTATTTCTATCTGTTAACATCCTCATTTTATTATATCATCAATACCATGCATCTTCTTCTTTCTATTTATTTCTATTTATATATATAGTGAATAATAATAGTCAAAAGAAAGACATGGGTCAGGTAGAAGGACCATGGAGTCCTGAAGAGGACCAGATGTTGCTAAATCTAGTCGAGAAACACGGCTCGAGAAATTGCATACTAATTGGTATGTATATGCCAGGTAGATCGGGTAAGTCATGTTTGTCAAGGTGGATATCACTTCAATTGTCATTTACGCGTGAAGAGGACGAGATGTTGCAAAATCTCGTCGACAAACACGGCCGCAATTGGTCGCTAATTGGTAAGTCTATACCGGGTAAATCGGATAAGACATGTAAGTTTAGGTGGTTTTCACTTCAAAGGTCATTTATGCCCGAAGAGGACAAGATATTGCAAAATCTCATCGACAAACACGGCCCCAATTGGTCACTAATTAGTAAGTCATGTGAGACAAGGTGGGAGACTCTTGAGAAGCAACCTAAACTTCGTAGAGGTATTGCGGACCATTGGGATACGACTTTAAAGGGGAAAAGCATTTCGATGACTAATGAAGGCATAACCATTGTAAGTCTTATCAACGTAACTAATACTTGAAGTTTGGATGAATGATAAAAGTTACAATTTTCATTAAAACCACTAGACAAATTGAAAAGACATATATCTTTTGGCATATTTGTAACTAAACAAGATATGTATTTATGTGACACAAATTTTCATGTTAATTTTCGAAAAATTGTGATTTTTAATGAAAATTTACATTAGGCGAAGAATATCCCTCATGTTCCCGTAAACCCATGGAACGCTTGGAGTCCCATGTACGGCCACCTATTTTTTAGTTTTTTTTTTAATATATATATATATATATATATATTCTTTTTTTCGCCAAAATACAGAGTGATCACAATGTCTTCATACAACCTCCGTCTGCCAGTGATATTAATCATGGACAAAGGAACTCCTATATTCACGATTTGAACTTAAGCCTTGCGCTAGGAGGCATTGGGGATCAAGCACCATTCATTGGTGATATGGCGATGGATAATGTTTCTCAACCTTCAGGAGGGTACGTGTTATGTGTTTGTTGGAAAGGGTTAAATCCCAAGGAGTTGATCCAGATGTTGCTTCCTCATTTATTTAAACTAATCTACCAAATACCTATATTATTTTGACTAACGCGTGTTAATCTTGCATAGGTTTAATAGGATGCCGACTTTGAAGAATTTATTTCCTTTATCTGGACATGAGAGGCAACAGCAGGAACTCAAGAAAATAGCTGTGCTGGATAAACAAAATATTTATACTACTGTGACAAGCGAGGTTCATTATGCGCCTGCGCTCTAAATATTCTAAACTGTTTTTGTAGTTTTTTGCCTTTTGCTCATGTGGAACAAAGCTTTTGTAAATATGAGCCTAGTACTTCGATAATTGAACAAGGAATTGATGTCATGTTTTTGGTACACTGTTAGACACTTTGGAACCTAAACACTTTAATTCATTTGACTTGCAGACTGGATCGCAAAATTCTAATTACCAAGGGAACTCAAGCCATGATGTAGGAGGCGTGATTAGTGGTTATCAACCACCATCTATTAGTGATATGGCCAGGGGCAATATGTCTTCGGAGGTACACATTCTTTTAGTCGTGATCATTCAGCACCGAGTTGGAATGCTTTATACAAACGAGACTCGTCACCAATGATGATTGACAGTGACAGTGTGCAACAATTCATGGGGAGCGAGTTTGGTCGGAACGATTTTACGGAAGTCTCGTCAAAAGCATAGTACAAGGAAAGGGATGGTGACAAATGATTATTGATTTGTAGAGTTCTGTTATATGCTTGGTTTGTTGTAAACTTGCATTCTATGGATTAAAATAAGCCTCCCATGCACCTTTTGACCCAACTTGTATGAATTTATTTTTTTGTTATTATATCAGTTATAAGCAATACAATACTAGTCATGTATTCATATTTATGCCCATTTGAGTATCTCAACAAAAAAGTGTTTCACTTATTGTTACCGGCTTTCAAATTCTTATCACTACTTTTCTACCCATAAACACTTTGTAAACAATTTACTGTCCACTACTTTGTAAATCTTTTTTCTGGAAAAGCTTATATTATTAGCAGACCTTACCCAAAAGGACTGGCATGAACAATATCGTTTCTCCATTTCCACAAGCACCATAAGGAAGTAAAAAGGCCATGAAAAAGCTTTTGGCAACTCATGAAGATTAAGCGATGGAGAAAATTGTAACAACCAACTGAAAACTTTTCTGCATACTTGAAGGACATGACGGAAGCCTATTAACGCATGTTCAAGAGTTTACGGAGCTGAGTCACATCTCTGACATATGACTGAAATACCCCGGTTTACAAGATTAGTATAGTTAGGCAGCGTATCCATTATCCAAGCAAGCACGCCAAACAAATACATTGACCTTCTTCGGGACTTAACTATTCCAATCAAACATTTTCCCAGAACAGTGAAGAAGGAGCAGTTTTTCAATATATGAGTAACAACTTCAAATCATAATATCCAAATATGTATTAGTATCTTCAAATGGTCCACATAGTATAAAACAAGAAAGTTAGGCAGAAGATGATGCGTCTAAGCTATAAGTATAAGCTTATTTTATTTGTATGTAACTCTCATTAGTAAGGTTTAAGAATTTACTAAACAAGCTTTAAATAGCAGCGATGGACCACTAACTAAAAACTTACCTACATGAATGGAAAACCGAAACCGAATCTAAGTAAAATTGAACCGAGCTTTTAAATTGGTTTGGGGTCTCAATTGAACCCGAACTAGAAAACCAAATTAGTATAAATATTTTCTTTATATATATTTATAGAAATAAACAAATTCTTTAAAACCTTTACAAGTACTAATTAAAATAAATATATAAGTTTAGATTTTTTATTTTTTTTCTAATAATGCATCTCTTTCGCTATGTATATAAGTATATATGAACAAAAAAATATGTTAATTGGCTAGAACATCCTGACCCTAGATTCCTTTTGGCACCAACCATTGTCACCCCATAAGGAATAGCTCCGCCAACTCTTCTGGCCAAGTGGGGCACTAACTAGAGTGAGCAATAGCCGGGACTCTTGTACACACACTGAAAATAGTGACACTATCGGCGACTATAACACTGTCAATTCTAAATATAGGAAGTCTTGTACCAATTTATCTAGCGACAAATTAATGGCGACATGAAATATGTCTGTTGAAAGTAACTCAAAATGGAACACAAATACTATAGGGACTGATTTTGACATGTTTGTATTTCAGTTATAATGTTGAAGTAAAGTTTATGCTGATAATGGCAAGTTGCTTAAAGTTCAAGGACTGTTGGTGACAAGCTGCTAGAAGTATTTGGTCAAGGAGTATTTAAGCCTCTTTCCAGCTAGGGTTTCATTATTCATTCATTCATCTCTCTCAAGAAAGCTGCACACAGCTTTCTCTCGTTATACTGATAATCAATCAAGATCTGTTGAGTGTTCTTATTGTTGCTTAAGAGTGATTGTGAGATATAGTTGTAATAGTACTATTGATATTTAGTCAATAGACTTCCACCTGATTAGCAGTGGGAAGTATTGTGATTAATCTCATTCTGGGTTTGTGGTTGTTATGATTTACTGATTAAGATCAGATTCTTGTTGATCTTGGTTGATTGTGGTTTATAATAATAAAGGTTAATCTTGAATTGAGATTCAAGAGTTAGTTTCTGGGTTTAAATTCTGTTTTCCTACAATGTCGCAAATTTGTAGCGACGTATTATGGGAAGTCGTTACACTTGTTGATGTTTTTGGCGACATGTTTCAGAAGTCGCAAAACTCAGCGACGTACCATCTAAACTGGAACACGTCGCTAACATAAAATGCGTCGCTAGTTGTGTCACAATAAATGCCGCTAAAAGCCATTTTTCTTTCTCAAGCAATTTACAGTTGACAATGTTTTGTACTTTTGTCTAATGTCTATTTGTAATTAACATTTTTGTGGGGCCACTTGAGTTATGTGGTCCATTACCGAGTCTTTCTTATTGCTGCATTTTTTATTCCAATAAAAAGCGAGAATTATGTGGTCCATTACTTTTGTCTAGTGACATTTTTGTATACAAAGGAAGAGAAAATGCGTGAAAGTTTCTCGGAAGCACAATGGCTCAAATAAGTACACACACTGTACGTAAATTTTTAATTGTCTATTTAACATTCAAAGACAACCCATCTTCTTCTTTCGTTAAGTGTTGCAGATCGAGCTTGACTTAAAGTATTTCTTTTAGTCAACATTTTGTTGTTGTGAAGTTGTGCTTTGCATGTTCACGTCTGATTATGGAGTCGGATGAGTCTGGAGTGATAAAATTGAAAAATAAAACGAGTCTTTCTAAATACAGACTCAGGAGAAAAAAAGGATTGCGATTGGCGATGTCATCAGGTTCGATTCTCTCCTTTTTTCTCTTCAATTATACTATATATTTAGCTTATTCTTTCTATTTATTTCTGTTTATATATATTGAATAATAGTCAAAACAAAGACATGGATCCGATAAAAGGACCACGGAGTCCTGAAGAGGACGAGATGTTGCAAAATCTCGTTGAGAAACACGGCCCCAATTGGTCAGTAATTGGTAAGTTTATACCGGGTAGATCGGCTAAGACATGTAGGGTAAGGTGGTTTTCATCACCTCAAGTTATGCCATTTACGCCTGAGGAGGACCATACAATATTACTCTCTCACGCGTATTATGGGGATATATGGGTGAGTAATGCGAAAAAACTAATTGGTTGCCCGATGACTAATGAAGCCAAAATACCACATCCGTCTTTCAGTGATATTAATTGTGGACAAGGGAACTCTTATATTCACGATTGGAACTTAAGCCTTGCGGTAGCCCCCTCTACTAGTGATATGATGAGGGATAATATGTCTTCGCGAGGTACGCATTCTTATAGCAGTGATCATTCAGCACTGAGTCGGGATGCTTTGAGCAAACGAGACTCGTCACAAATAATGAGTGACAGTGACAACTCTTCGGAGGTCTCGTCTTTTGAACCAGTTCGACCCAGCCGATTGAACCGTGTTTCGTCCAAAAAACGGGCCAAAATGAGCCGGTTTTTCGAGGCTTGAAAACCTAATTTGACCTGCTGAGTTTCATGTGACTTTAAGCTAGTTTCATGTGACTATGATCAACCCAGTTCATAAAAGTCGGCTGTGTTTGATATTTTTTTATTATTTTTGTTTTAGAAATCATATATGATAAGTTTTCATTCATCATAATGATGAATGATGTTGTTTTTGAATTTAAAACATGTATCGTTGAATAGCATGCGTTTGTTATTGAACTAGCCGATTACCCGCGCTATGCGGCGACAGGTTCTACAGTGTTATATAATAACGAATTCATATTTTAAAGCATCAAATTTTGTGGTTAATTATTGCAGTATGTTAGATTATATTACAAAGATGACAAATCATATAGCAAACTTAACCCATAATTTATTCATAAGTCTTTGTTGTGGTGTTATCAAACATGATGGTTTTATCCACAACTTCGTGTGTTACATGTGTTTGATTGACAAAAAAAACACACATATATAACACACGATTTTACACCGTCCCATAAATTTCACGCCATGTTTGTCCAAAACGTTGAAGCATAACAAACACGACATAAATTACGAAAAGTATATGGAAACACATCTCACAATTATGAAGTCAAGAACATAAACTAAATAAATATTCGGCATGTCACTTTGTTCTTTTAACTACTAACATTTTCAAAAAAGGTTAATGGTCCAAAAAATATACAAATTTGTCACCTTTTACTATTGTGACAATAAACTTTTAATTTTCCAATTAAAACAAAAAACTTTCTTGATGACTCTTATTGTAACTAAATAACTTTCTTAATGACTCTTATTGTAACCAAAACTGACACGTGGCAACATTAATTAACCCTTAAGAAAGTTTTATGGTTACAATAAGAGTCATAAAGAAAGTTTTTTGTTATAATAGTAAAATGTGACAAGTTTGTATATTTTTTGTACCATGAACCCATTAATTAACCCTTAACAAAAAAAAACATTTATACTCGTTTCATAATTCATATAGCATTAAAAACACAGATTATCATATTCATATAGCATTAGAAACTCAAATTTATAAAAGACTCGAAAAATTAGATGTAAAAAGCAAACTAAAAATCAGAGTTATAAAAACTATAAAATAGAATCAGATTTATAAAAAATTCAGAATTATTAGAAAAATATCTCAAAAATCGAATCTACAAAAGTTGGAAATCAAATATCAGATCTAATAAATAACACTAAAAATCGGATTTTTCATATATTAAAAAAAAATCTTCTGATTAAAGATTTAAAAAAGAAACTCATATTTATATGGAAAAAGACCCAAAACCTCATATTATATAACTCAAAACGGCCGCAATAGCAGCGGCGGCAACAGCTGGTCGGCAAAAGCAACGGCGGCGGAAGCATTAGCAATGACGACAAAAGTAGATTCGGGCAAGATCCGAAAAAATATTATATAAATTCGATATGACCAAAAAGATAAATAGTTAAAAAAAAAAAAAAAAAAAAAAAAAAAAAAATTGGAAACATGTTGTGGTGTCAAGCGTTTGGTGGTGATGGTCTTATTCGAGGGTTTTGTGAAGTTGTAAATCTCGGTGGTGTTGGTGGTACGGCTCTCGACGGTGGAGAGGTATTTTCGGTGATAGTTTGGTTTCGGTAGTGAGGATCTATGGAAGTGAGGTCGGGCGGTGGAGGTCCGACGGTTGAAGGTTCCGGCGAAAGAAAGGGTCCGTTTGAGGTGTTGGCGATAAGGGTGTTGGTGGTGGGAGATTCGGAAAATTAAAGTTTATTGTTATAATAGTAAAAGGTGGCAGTTTGTATATTTTTGGATTATTAACCTTAATTAATGTTGTCACGTGTCGGTTTGGTTCTGATAAGAGTCATTAAGAAAGTTTTTGGTTACAATAAGAGTCATTAAGAAAGTTTTTGTTTTAATAGGAAAATTAAAAGTTTATTGTCACGTTAGTAAAAGATAGCAAGTTTGTATACTTTTTGAACCATTAACCCTTTCAAAAATTACACCCTAAGAAAGTAATTTAAAAGTTTAATTAATATCCATTAAATACTTTTGTTATTCAAAAAAGAAAGCTTTAAGTAAATGCAATTTTTACATTTTTTAAAATGCTAGGTTGGCATAATCCGATACTAATAATATTTAAAAATAATAATATGTTTCATTATCTAATTTATTACTCCATCCGTCCTAAAATTATAGCCCTTTATTGATTTTTTCTTTCTTCTGTTTTGTTAAATATTTTTGTTTGTGTTATATAATCTTGATGAAAATATATGAATGGATTGAGTTTAAATGTATTCTCATTGTTATATCTTTCATCAATTATTGTATAACACAAATAAAAATATTTAAGGTAAAAGTTGAAAAGGAAAGACCGAAAAAGTCAATAGAGGACTTTGGGACGGTGGTAGTAATAAATTGACTATGGAAAAATTATTTTTGTTATATGAACTTAACTCTAGTTTTAATCACTAAATAACTGCTAAATAGAAGGAAAAAAAAACTACGTATTGTGTGTTGACTTTGAGTAGACTATGAGCCATGTGGGAAGACGAAGTAATAACTACGTATGCTTCTGAGAAACTTTCACGAATTTGTCCTCCTTTGTATACTTGGTCAACTACATCGTTTGGCACGGACCCAAGATTTTTTAAGTGGGTGTTGCATAAAAGAAATGTCGGGTTAACTAAAATTACACTGTAAGAAACGAAGGTAGAAAAAAAAATTGAGGGTTGCACATATCACAAAAACGGCAATTTTAAAATCTTTTTGCATTCCGTGACCTAAAATCAAGTGTAACCCATGCCACACCCGGCATACATGTGGGTCCGTCCATGTACATCGAATAAAATATCTCACTTCCGTGTTGTTGCTGCTATGGTGCAATAGCAATTTCTCTCGTTTATTTCTATCTGTTAACATCTTCATTTTATTATATCATCAATATAGGGATGAAGACCAGATTTCGGTCTCCGCGTCGATCCCGTCATCAATAGTGAATGATTTTTCCCGGCGTAAATTAGTGTATGCCGGTGCAGTACCGAACGAGATTCGGATATCGGTGCGGTGTGATCTGCATCGGTGATCGGGGAAATCGGGTTTTCCCGCTTTTACGGAATTTCGATTTGGTCACGGTCCCTTCAATTAGTGGTCGATTTTTTCACCTTATTTCGTAGTCCCTGACTGCATCAGATTTCAAAATCGGTCTGCTTTGGATCTGACGCAGTGCGGTTCGGTTCGATTCGGGATTCGGTTAAATCTTTCATCCCTACATCAATACCATGCATCTTCTTCTTCTATATATATATATATATATATATATATATATATATAGTAAACTTTATTTTCAGCCACTTTAAACGCGAACCCTTTTAAACCGTTAGATTGTTTGATCAATGACTATTATTAATTGTGTCATTATTATAATTAACTGAAAGATAAGGACAATATATGCAAAGCTAAAAGGGTAATTATGGGAAATCACAATTTATATTTTTTTAATATCCCTTCATATCAATAGCATTGGTCAAATAAGAAATACACAGATTTTTTTTTCCTCTCATATATCAGCCGCCTCTCCATAACTACCACCACCACCATCATCTAAAGTCGCCTCTCTCCGTAACCACCACCACCACCACCGATTAAATCTGGTTTCCATCATCTAAATAAGTACATCTGTTACATGGTTGAAAGAAGTGGATACGAGCGCATACTTGTAAAGAATTAGTAGAACGTGACAGAGAAACCAATGAAGATTTAAAAACGGTAGCAGTGGGCACGTCAAGAATTAACTACCTTGATCAAAGATAAATTAATGTAATGATTTTTTCATTTTTATTTTATTTTTTGGTTACACAAATGGGGATTACTTTTTTTGTTGGTGTGTCGATCTTATTTTGGTTCTCTTGCCGTGAATTAGCTTATGATTTTGTGGGCTTCTCAATTTTTAAACATATATTGTTTTGTAAATTTATATATAAAATGTTTTAGAATCATATAATGGTTTTTAATTAAAAAGCATTTCATGGCAGTAGGTCAATTAAAAAGTGTTTTAGATCATGGTTTTTAATTAAATATGTATATAACATGTTTCAGATTCATATTTTCATTTGATTTATGTGTTTGTAAGCATCTAAACAGGTGTGCATATATGTTTTATACATGCATATAGATTTATATTATCAGGTGCATATGTCTTATTCATACATATAAATTTACGCGCATATAAGTCTCGTCTCGAGACTTATTGCAATGTGAGTCGTTTCTTGTTATTGTTGTAGTTGATTCTTTTGCGATTACTAGATATATACATTATGCACGTGTTGTATAATGATTGAATTTAGTTTCATTATATTTTGAGTTGACTGATTTTATTAGACTACTAGGCGTGCATGCATGTTTTTCTTAAGGCAGGTGTATATGTTTTGAAGAATTTGATGAGAAAGTGGAAGTACAAATATCTTTTTTGAAAATGTTCATGTATGTTCACTTAGAGAAACTTGTTATTTTGGTAAATAATGGTATTACATATGCTACTATTTATTTATCTCAGTGAAACAACCAAACAGCCTTCATATAAGACCTACACCTTTTATTAGCTTTTATTTGTTTATTTATTTATCATTTTATATTTGACCTTTCATTGCTTGACTCATTTCATAAACTACCGTAATTATCCGCAAATTACTCTTTTTGTCGTCGAACATGTATGTTTATTTAGTATAAAACATATTTGTTTTGTGTTTTGGATTATAAAACATATATGTTTTGTATTTATGATTAAAAAACATCTTTACATCATTAGTTTAATATACACAAGATTGTGCATATGCGTTATGCTAGTTGTTGTGATTAATTTTCGTTTCTTATTTGTTTGTGGTTTAATTGTTTTCGCACGTCTTGTTTGATTGATTGATGAAGTTGATGATATCATTTAAGACCCAAGTGGATGAACACGGTTATACATGAAGATAATTCATGACTTTTGAAGATATATGATTATTGAATGTGTTTTTGTACTTGTAATCAAGTGAAATGTAACATTCAAGTATATCAATATTGTTTTTCTTTTTATAATGATTTATGTTCTTTAATTTGTGTTTCAAACTTTCAAAAAAGATATTGGTAGGTTAATAAAAAAAATGTTAGCTAAAAAAACATGTATACACCCTGACTAATTGAAAACACGATGCACTTCGACTATTTTGGTAAAAAACACGATGCACCTTCTTTATTTAAAAATAACAACAATAATAATAAAATAAAAAATAAAAACATGCATGCTCCTTGAGCTTTCAAAAAATAATGATTATGTATAAAAACATGTATACACCATATGACTATTTAAAACATGTTTAAAAAAAAAAAAAAAATCCGAATTTTAAGATTTATAAAAACGGAATTATAAAAAAACAAAAATAATATGAAAATGTCTTTTTATTATCACCTTTTAATTAAATAAAATAACTAAATCGCTATGGGCGTTAAATGATGTACGTTGTTATTATTAGTTGTAAAAGATGGTTCGCAGATTCTCGTGACTTAAAGTTGGTTACGAAAATAAAGTCATACATATGTGTATATATATATATATATATATATATATATATATATATATATATATATATATATATATATATTGAATAATAATAGTCAAAAGAAAGACATGGATCCGTTGATAAAGTCGCTCATGGTTCGCTATCATTTGCTTTATATATTTGCATGGGACACAAGTATGAAATATCGAAAGCCTCAGTTAGCTTAAGCTATAAGTATAAGCTTATTTTATCAATTCGTAACTTTCATTAGTAAGGTTTAATAATTTACTAAATAAGCTTTAAATAGCAGTGATGGACCACTAACCCGATATTAAAACATCGATTATTTAACTTTTATGTTTTGTACTTTTGTCTAGTGTCTATTTATAATTAACATTTATGCTGGGCCCACTTAAATTATATGTAGTCCACTACGAGTGTTTCTTATTGAGCCCATTCCTAGCCGGCAACATTTTTTATTCAAATAAAAAGCAAGAAATTGCTATTGCACCCGAGCAGCAACAACAAGGAAGTGACGCTTTTTATTGGATGTAGTTTCTCAGAAGCACATGGCTTAAAGTGAACACGCTGTTGTGAAGCTGTTCATTATTAGACCTACAACCGCTTCATTTAATTATATCATCGATATATACCGTCTTATTCTTTCTATTTATTTCTGTTTATATATAGTGAATAATAGTCAAAGGAAAGACATGGATCAGTTAGAAGGACCATGGAGTTCTGAAGAGGACGATACGGTGGAAAAGTTTCTCGTACGGATCACTAATGAAGATAAAACCATTGTAAGTCTTATTAACGTAACTAATACTGAAAGTTTGGACGCATAACATTTCACTGTTATTACTGTTGGTGATTTTGCATCACCATATTATTTAAGTGTAATGGATTGACTTAGTTGAACAATGTATAATTGTGATAAATGTTCGACAAGTCGGGGTTGTGCGGAGTGCGCACTTGTATGATGTTATTATGATTACCGTTCAGCCGAAGCCCCAATCACGGGTCGGGGCAGCGCCCAGAAGAGGGTCCGGGGCTGCTGGTCGAAAAATAAGTCTTATGTTAAAACGCACTAAAATAAAATTTCCGTATTTTGTCCTTAAAATTAACTGCTTCGGCAGGTAATATAACTGCTTCGCCAGTTATAACCGAATGACAGTTTTATTGGTCATAGAATATATCATCCATCTGGTTCGGTTTTCAGAAGATGAAAAACATATTCACGTTCTAATTCTGAGTTTTATCCGATTTAAGATTTCGGTAGAACCACCGAAATACTTTAATCTGAAAGTGTTTACACGACTTTCAGATTACTGTGATCCAAATTTCTAACAATTACTTGGCTTATTCCATAGGCTGCAAACGAGCCGAGTTCTTATCAATGTTTTGTTAACAGCTTTTCATGCATTCGACTTGAAAGCTTTTTGAAAAAACTTTTAACAAAGACTTAGTATTTACAAAGTGTTTGAAGCTTTGGTTTTCCACTTGAATCTTATTAATCAAAAGCTTTTGGAACAGATTTTGCATTGGAGGAAATCTAAAAAACTTTCTGATAACAAAAGTTGATTAAAAAGCTTGTGTATTAAATGCATCAAGCTCCTCGATGCTCTTAAGCTTTTAAAAGCTTGGCTCGAGCTTTTCGAGCATTTATAAGTATTTACCTTCTCATAATTACTCATGTGTCTAAAAATTTATTGTCCCAAACAAAAAACAGACACTTTTAAAAAAATGAGACCACTACACTCTTCAACTAGTTAAATATTGCACCATCTTCTGAACTCTTTTTTGATTAGTAGAAGCAAGACGCTAACTATTATCTTGGCACATCCCAAAATTGAAACTGGGACTATTATTTTGGCACATCCCATACTGGAATTTGGGACTATAAATATGGGACGGAGTGAGTATATATATATATATATATATATATATATATATATATATATATATATATATATATATTATGATGTTTTGTATTATCCATAGTTTCTTTGATGCTATAAAAGAATTCTACAGCGCCTATTGTTTTTAGTTTACTGATGATGACTTTGTCTATACTGCGATGTTTATATATAAATTCAAGTTTTTCGAGCCGAGTTCGAGCCTTATCCGAATCTTACTTGAGCCAAGTTCAAGCCTGAATGATTAAAGATCGTCGAGTTCGAGCCTAACCCATAGTTTTCGAGTCGAGCTCTAGCCCTGTCGAGATGAAGCTCGGCTTGACTCAATGACACCCCTTCCCATCAACATCAGCCAAACTTTGCGTATTTATGTCGACCAACATGTTCTTAGCCTCCATCTATAGATTGATCTATAGATTGATGTTTATTTCAATATAGATTGAACATGGTAGCAATAAGGAGTTACATAAATCTGTCCAAACTTGTGTGGACTGAAACAACATATGTATATATCCAGTTATCAACATATGTCTCTTTCTTGTCTTTATCTTGTAGAACTTCACAAATCGCTCCAATTACGACAATTATAGGCAGATTTCTTTTTTATTTCAAATCTGTTCATGTATCCGGCCATTTCTCTAAGCATTTTTTTCGCAAATATTTTCAGAAGTCATTTCTTCAAATCTTCATTTCTTTAGTTAAACCTATAAAGAAAAATATCTTATAAAAAATTTATTTCTTTAGGGTATTTTTTTTTTCTTTTTTCAAATTTCATTTCCCGTATGTCTTCTCGGATAATGTTCTTTACTTCATCCAGTAGAGAATTATATTCGGACATCAAGTGTTAATTCCAACTCTTTTGCCCTTCGGTCACCACTTGATCTTCAACACCCAAGAAAGAGGCAACTTCTACACTATGGACGTTGTCTTAAGTATCTAGGGATAGTAGACCTTATTAATCAGGATATAGCCTTCCGGATCACGTTCAGTTAAGTTGATGCATCAATTTACTCTATCATGCTCAAATTTAGAAGATAAACTTAGAGTTTTACTTACGGAATCTGGTAGCATACGTGCATATACCATTTGACTTATAATCATTCAACTATTAGTATACTACTATAGTTTAATATGACAATGAGAATTCGTGATACTACTAGGCCATTAATATTCGTTTTTTTTTTTTTTTTTTTTGGCATAATACAGAGCGATCACAATATCTTTATACAACCTCCGTCTGCTAGTGATCTTAATCGTGGACAAAAGAACTCTTATTTTCACGATTTAAACTTAAGCCTTGCGCTAGGAGGCATTGGTGATCAAGCACCATTCATTGGTGATATGGCGATGGATATTGTTTCTCAACCTTCAGGAGGGTACGTGTTCTGTGTTTGTTGGAAAGGGTTAAATCCCAAGGGGTTGATCCAGATGTTGCTTCCTCATTTATTTAAACTAATCTACCAAATACCTATATTATTTTGACTAACGCGTGTTACTCTTGCATAGGTTTAATAGGATGCCGACTTTGAAGAATTTATTTCCTTTATCTGGACATGAGAGGCCACAGCAGGAACTCAAGAAAATACCTGTGCTGGATAAACAAAATATTTATACTACTGTGACAAGCGAGGTTCATTATGCGCATGCGCTCTAAATATTCTAAACTGTTTTTGTAGTTTTTTGCCTTTTGCTCATGTGGAACAAAGCTTTTGTAAATATGAGCCTAGTACTTCCATAATTGAACAAGGAATTGATGTCATGTTTTTGGTACACTGTTAGACACTTTGGAACCTAAACACTTTAATTCATTTGACTTGCAGACTGGATCACAATATTCCATTTACGAAGGGAACTCAAGCCATGAGGTAGGACGCGTTAGTGGTCATCAAGCACCATCTATTAGTGATATGGCGAGGGGTAATATGTCTTCGGGAGGTACGCATTCTTATAGTCATGATCATTCAGCGCCGAGTTGGAATGCTTTATACAAACGAGACTCGTCACCAATGATGATTGACAGTGACAGTGTGCAACAATTCGTGGGGAGCGAGTTTGGTCGGAACGATTTTACGGAAGTCTCGTCAAAAGCATAATGCAAGGAAAGGGATGGTGAAAAATGACAATTGATTTGTTGAGTTCTGTCATATGTTTGGTTTGTCGTAAACTTTGTATAAATTAAATCTTTTGTGTTATTATCTAGGTTATAAGCAATAAAATAGTCATGTATTTACATATATGCCCATTTGAGTATCTCAACAAAAAGGTGTTTGTAAACAATTTACTGTCCACTACTTTGTAGATCTTTTTTTGGAAAAGCCAGTATTATTAGCACACCTTACCCAAAAGGAAAGGGGCAAAGAAATTCAAAAAAACAAAGGAGGGTCTCTGGAAGAGAACCTGAAACAAAACACCAATCACTTAACTTGCAATCTTTATTTAATTCAAGAGCATAAAGACGAGGAAAACGATTCATTAGACATTCGTCTAACCCAAGCCATCTATCTTTCCAAAAGGATATGTTTGTTCCACTACCCACATCTCTTATAAAAGAGTTAGAAAATGAAATCCCAAGTCCACCCAAGACGCCTGATATCGTTCCAAACCCCTTTAAGCTGTCGATGACGGAACCCTACCATCAAGCCCGACCCGTATATAGCTTTGATGACGCGACACCAAAAAGCATTATCTTCATGCCAAAATCTCCATCTCCACTTACCAAGGAGGCTATTATTTTTGGCTTTAATACCTCCAATTCCAAGGCCACCAAAATCATACTGTAAAACAAGACAGAGTGTTTTTCCAATTCATCCATGTCATCTTTTTCTCACCATCTTTAAAACTCCAAAAAAAAACCTAAATCTAAGACTCTCCAGCTTATTCAACGCACTCTCTACCGAGCACAGCTTTATTATGAGTTAACCTACTATACCACCAATTGACAAAAGCTTAGCTTTCCAATAGGAGAGTCTAGAAACAAATCGATCTATGACTTCAAACCTTTTTTGACATATCTATACCAACAGGAACCCTAGATATACGAATGGCAACTAACCATAACAAAAGTTAATTGAATATGTCACTTCCTTGACTAAACTTACATTAACACCTATACCAAACAAAAAATGTACATTTTAATAAATTAACGGCGAGCTTCTTGTAAATTAAACATTTGAGAACGCGAATTAAATCTCTAGCATTCGACATTGACCAATCACATATGAAGACCCCATCATCTAGCTGCATATTAAAGTATAGAGAGATTTGTTTATCAGCAACTAATTTGATCAAGCTAGCAAAAACTTATTTACTCATTTTATTGGTAACTCATTAGTTCATGACTACGTGATGGATACACAAAAATAGACGACCCAACTTTTCTTATAGTGTATTTTTTGTTTTAGAAAGATTATTTTGGGACGGAGAGAGTAGTAATTTTTCTTATTAAGGCTTTGTTCACTAGCTAGCTTGTGATGTATCATGTGTCGTTGAAATTCTCATATTCATTGAACATGTATCGTGTGAACATCATAGTTATCTTTTCATATTGTCTTCAAAAACATTTCTCAATTTCGTTATAAAATATGAAACATATTAAAGCCTAAACCTACAAGATCAAACACTACATTTGTTTCAAGATATGAAAAGTTTGATCATTTACATAAATAAGTATACATTACATTTCTTTCAAGTTTCAAGATATAAGCAACATCTTGAAATCATAACATCCAAGTATTAGTATCTATAAACCAAGTAAGTTAGGCAGAAGATGATATGTTTAGACAATCCAAACATGCACTTGGATGGCAAAGGTGAATAGACATATAAGCGCGAAATAAAACACCGTATGAACCAAAATGGAGACTCCACTTGTCTGAAAACTGCAAAAATCAACACAACCACGGCGTCCTGGCATCTGAAACAACATCCCTGGCGATAACAATGCAAATAGCAATACTGCCACCAAAATCGGCCCCCAATCTGCCATCTTGTGAGTAATTAATTGAGTGTAATGATTTTTGTGAGTGTGATTAGATTATGAAGGGGTGCATGGGATTTATACATTTAATAAGTGAAAGGAAAACTTGGTTAAGAAGCAAATAAAGAGGCTTTCTTATTGATGTGATGGGGATAAGCTGATGAAGTCATTATGGTTCGCTATCGTTTGCTTTATATATTTTGCATGGGACACAAATATGAAATATCGAAAGCCTCGGTTAGCTTAAGCTATAAGTATAATATTATTTTATCAGTTGGTAACTTTCATTAGTGAGGTTTAAGAATTTACTAAATAAGCTTTAAAAAGCAGTGATGAACCACTGACCGAAAATTAAAATATCGATGATTCGTTAGAAGTTAACTAGCAAGAACACGCCAAATTAACGGTCACAAATAATTTGATATTTCTGGAGCTGTATTACCTGTTTATCTCTTATTTCTTATTATGAAGATGCAAATGCTGTTCAGGATCCGGATAGCGACACGTTTAACAACACGATATCGAGGCTTGCAGCGACACAATTAGCAAATTTAACATTTTAAGGTCGGAAACTGAGTCTTATAACGTCGAAAGTGAATTTAAGATAACTTTGTCGCGATATCAGTATTTATAATATTAATTAGGATCTCAGAAATTATTGATTCCGTAATCGAGCTGGAGAGTTGAAGGCAACTGTAAGACAATACATGGACGAGTTAGCCGGAAAACATTCATATCAATTAATAAGGTAAATATTGCACAATTTCTTTTATATTTTATGGTGCTTTACATATTGATAAGATGGTGTTGCTGGAACGGTACGCACAGTGAAAATAGTGACATTATTGGCGACTAAAACACCGTCATTTCTAAATAAAGCAACTCTTGTACCAGCTTATCTAGTGACATATTTATGAAACAGTGGCCTAAATGGTGACACGAAACATCCTACGTCGCAAAATTATAACGACGTATTATGGGAAGTCGTTACACTTGTCAATGTTTTTAGCGACACGTTTTAGAAGTCGCAAAAATCAGCGACTTTTTTCCAACGACTTATCACCTAAAGTCGCTAAACACGTCGCTAACATAAAATGCGTCGCTAGTTTCGTCACAATAAATGCCGCTTAAAGGGATTTTTCTTTCTCAAGCAGTTTACAAATGACAGTGTTTTGTACTTTTGTCTAATGTCTATTTGTAATGGGATGTGTTATATGAACCTTTTCTATGGTCAACCGTACAACTCGTTATCCAGACAGTACAACATCACGATGCACATCGTACAATTTTCCGATGCATCTAATTGATTGGAGTCCGAATACCATGCCCCATTTGTTATTAACATTTTTGTTGGGCCCACTTGAATTATGTAGTCCATTACGGAGTCTTTCTTATTGCTGCATTTTTTATTCCAATAAAAAGCTAGAAATGTATTGCACCCGAGGAGCAGCAACCACACGAAAGTGACATTTTTGTATATAAAGGAAGAGAAAATTCGTGAAAGTTTCTTAGAAGCACATGGCTCATATAAGTAAACACACTGTACGTAAATTTTTAATTGCCTATTTAACATTCAAAGACTACCCATCTTCTTCTTTCGTTAAGTGTTGCAGAGCTTGACTTAAAGACGAAGTATTTCTTTTAGTCAACTTTTTGTTGCTGTGAAGTTGTGCTTTGCATGTTCACGTCTGATTATGGAGTCGGATGAGTCTGGAGTGATAGAAACGAAAAATAAAACGAGTCTTTCTAAATACAGACTCAGGAGAAAGAAAGGATTACGATTGGCGATGTCATCAGGTTCGAGTCTCTTCTTTTTTCTCTTCAATTATACTATATATTTAGCTTATTCTTACTATTTATTTCTGTTTATATATAGTGAATAATAGTCAAAAGAAAGACATGGATCCGATAAAAGGACCATGGAGTCCTGAAGAGGACGAGATGTTGCAAAATCTCGTTGAGAAACACGGCCCCAATTGGTCAGTAATTGGTAAGTTTATACCGGGTAGATCGGCTAAGACATGTAGGGTAAGGTGGTTTTCATCACCTCAAGTTATGCCATTTACGCCTGAGGAGGACCACACTATATTACTCTCTCACGCGTATTATGGGGATAAATGGGTGAGTATTGCGAAAAAACTAATCGGCCGCCCGTATGACGTGATTCAGAACCATTGGAATTCGACTTTGAAGTGGAAAAGCAGTTCGATGACTAATGAAGCCAAAATACCACCTCCTTTTGTCAGTGATGTTAATTGTGGACAAGGAACTCTTATATTCGCGATTGCAACTTAAGCCTTATGGTAGCCTCTATTAGTGATATGACGAGGATAATATGTCTTCGGGAGGTACGCATTCTTATAGCAGTGATCATTCAGCACCGAGTCGGGATGCTTTAAGGAAACGAGACTCGTCACAAATAATGAGTGACAGTGACAACTCTTCGGAGGTCTCGTCATTTGAACCAGTTCGACCCAGCCGATTGAACCGTGTTTCGTCCAAAAAACGGACCAAAATGAGCCGGTTTTTCGAGGCTTGAAAACCTAATTTGACCTGCTGAGTTTCATGTGACTTTATGCTAGTTTCATGTGACTTTAATCAACCCGGTTCACAAAAGTCGGCGGTTTTTATTATTTTTGTTTTAGAAATCATATATGATAAGTTTTCATTCATCATAATGATGAATGATGTTGTTTTTGAATTTAAAACTTGTATTGTTGAATAGCATGCGTTTGTTATTGAACTAGCCGATTACCCGCGCTATGCGGCAACAGGTTCTACAGTGATATATAATGTCGAATTCATATTTTAAAGCATCAAATTTTGTGGTTAATTATTGTAGTATGTTAGATTATATTACAAAGATGACAAATCATATAGCAAACTTAACCCATAATTTATTCATAAGTCTTTGTTGTGGTGTTATCAAACATTATGGTTTGATCCACAACTTTGTGTGTTACATGTGTTTGATTGACAAAAAAAAACACATATATAAGACACATTTTACACCGTCGTATAAATTTCACGCCATGTTTGTCCAAAACGTTGAAGCATAACAAACACGACATAAATTACGAAAAGTATATGGAAACATATCTCACAATTATGAAGCCAAGAACAGAAACTAAATAAATATCCGGCATGTCGCTTTGTAGTTTGTTCTTTTAACTACCAGCATTTTTAAAAATTACACCCTAAGAAAGTAATTTAAAAGTTTAATTAACGTCTATTAAATTCATTTATTATTCAAAAAAGAAAGCTTTAAGTGTATTAACTACATGTTAAATGCATTTTTTACATTTTATAAGGTGCTCGGTTGGCATAATATATTTTAAAAAAAATAATATGTTTCATTATCTAACTTATTAACAAATAGACAATGGCAAAATTATTTTTGGATAAAATTACACGTTTGGTCCCTGTGATTTGCTCATATTTCAAGTTTAGTCCCAAAGTTATTTTAATTACACCAGAGATACCTATTTTTGAAACGTTGCATTCTTTTAGTCCCTAATTTGGATGTCCCGTTAGTTTGACCGTTAAGTGTTTAAACTGTGAGGGCATTTGTATCTTTTCAGGTTATCTCTTCCACCCCCTTTATAATACCCGCCCCCATTTATTCTCCCAACCCTAACAGATTAAATTAAAACCCTAGAACACACACATACCCAAATTAAAACCCTAAAACACACAAAAACTCTTTTCCAATCATGGTTTGGTGTAGGTGTGGTCGAGTATGCATAATCAAAACTTATTAGACAGTGGAAAATCCAGGAGCCGTTTTTACAGTTGCCCCATTCCGGTAAGTTATAAAATCCGAAGTATGTGGTTTAATCAAAACCCAAAAAACTTATTTATCTTCTTTTCTGTGTACAGGGATCACGATGTGGTTGGATTGATTGGTTTGATCCTCCAATGTGTGAGCATGCTGTTTAAATTATCGCTGGATTGTTAAAGGCTAGGAACATGCATGAAACTACCATTGAAGAATTGAAAAGTCAACTGAGACAAATAAAGATGTATTTGATGTTTAGTTGGTTAGTTTTTTTTAGTATTGTGGTAATGTACATCTTGGCCTAAGTTGATATGTAAAGGTCAATTATTGTGGTAATGTGGGCAGTCTTTTGTGTTAATGAATGAAGAAGATTAGAGTTGGGTAATTTTGTGAGTTTGTGATATGTATTTGGTTAATTTGACTACTAAAATGTCAACTGTAACTCTTTATACAAAACTAGTTTGACTATTAATAGTCAAACTTAACCATTACTAAACATATGCCTGGATTTTGTTAGTGAATACATATTGCAATTGTGCTAAAAGTGAATTGTGCTCTTTATACAAAACTAGTATGACTACTAATAGTTAAACTTAACCATTACTAAACTGTTTATTGCACTACTGCAATAAGTGAATACATAAGATACAAAACAGACACTATAAGTTAATACAAGACAGATAAGCATTGTCATACACATTACTAATCATAACCATTACTAAAAGTCTACCTTAATACATATTGCACTACCCTAACCAATACTGCAACACTGCAATACATACCATGAAACCAAACAGACACCATAACAGATCACCTTGCAACTTTATCTTTCTTCTATGATCCTCCATTACCACCGGTAGTAGCTTTCTTCTTTCTTGTCCCACTTTCATCAGCAACTTTATTTTTCTTTGGGGCACTTGCATCACCAGATGGAGGATTACCAGCAGCCTGTGTAGATGGAGGAGTACTAGCAGCCTGTGTAGATGGAGGATTACCAACAGCCTGTGTAGATGATCCCCCTGTTGATCCAACTTTTTCCTTCATTCTTTGACCTGTACAAGATCTGTTGTTGTGCCCAAGGTTTCCACACTTGTTGCATGTTACAGTTTTATATGCCCTTGACAGTTTTCCATTTCTAATCATTGCATTCTCTTTTTTTGTTTTCCTTCAGTTCTTTCTTGGCCTGCCCACTTGTGCAGGATGGTTAGGTGGAGTGAGTTTTGAAGGAATTTGGGATTTCTTCCACATTATCTTTCCATTTATACAACCAATCTTATGATGGGAGTGGGAGTGGGAATGGCAGTGGCAGTGGTATTGGCAATGATGGGAGTAGGAATGGTTGGAGTGGGAGTGGGAATAGTTGGAGTGGGAGTGGGAATGGCAGTAGTATTGGCAATGATGGGAGTGGGAGTATGGATATCAGAGGTAGAGGGTTTATGGTATTCTAACAACAACCTTTTTTGGGATGGGGGACTTTTGTTGGATTGGGAGGGAGTGGGAATGGGAGTGTCAGAGGGTAACTCTTCAATCACCACATTGCTTATAACTAGGGGGTCAAATAAATGAGCAGTTTTGATGTCACATGTTCACAATACACCATAATCATCTTATCATCCTTGATATACTTAGCCAAACCATGTACATCAATATCATTTCCTAGAGCTCTTATTCCAATTTCTAAATCAGTCCCAGGAATCAAATAATGATAGTAAATAGGTTCTTCATTATTAACATAACCTAATTCCTCCATTACATCATTTAACTCATGTACTGGCTGTGAAGATCGTTTATGAGCTCTAGGGGATAACAATAACAACGATTATAATGCACAGCGGAATAAGAAAACATCGTGTGTTATTATTAACAAAGTTCTTCGTCATCATCTCTAACTAAACACTCTAATACTAATCGACTACTAAGTAATATTCGACTAAATACTATTCTAGTCGACTAAATACTAACTAACTATCCTAGGCGTTTATATTTTACGCCTAGGCTAAACACACACACCTTTGGTGTTCACATCTTGACACACTAAAAACCTAATTCCCTGCCTCTCTTTATATACTAGAGATTCTAGGGTTACAATTGATTACTAGGGACTAAATAATAAAGTCTTCTTTAACAAGTAAGTCCCTTGTCTTTCTTTGTCTTCATAAGTCCTTCATCTTTCATATTTTGTCATAATCAACTCAAATATAATTCCTAACAATCTTCCCCTAGTTGATAATGACAAAACCAAATAAGCACGAACTTCCCCTGAAGTTAATATGTCATGAAAGATAAGCGAACTTCCCCTTAAACATGCAATATCACCAAGGTGCTTCAAGTTCCAAATCTTCTATGTAATGCCTTCTTCCCCTTTTTGTCATAATCCACTAGGAGATGCTAAGTAGAAGCAACTTTGATGTCAACCACCACAAACCAATATCATACGACGGATCCATCCTTCTAATGGCTCAAGATACCCACCATGAAGATCACCAAAAAGCTTGCTAAAAATGAAATTAAGGCAAAAGAAATCTGAACCAGGAGTATAAATACCAACAAGTAGTAGTAAAAATCTTCCCTCAAATGATGCATGTAGATGGTTGAACATTTAACAATAAGCTTCCCCTAAAACCCATATGTTAACCATCTTCTTGATTCTTCAAATCTGTAGGCTCTATGTAATGATTATTAATGAAGAAAACTAAGTATAACCAACTTGATGCTGAAGTAGAACATCCCAAACTCGCGTCTTATGTCTTGTACTAACCACGTGACTATGAACTCATACCTGATGATATATGAGTAGACCTCGATCTCTTGATAAAATCCTCATCGTCAATGAGACACTGAGCACAACAACGTAACTCCTTTAAGTGATAGCAAACTCTACTTGCTTGATTTACCAAGTCTTAGCCACAACATGAACGAACGAACAAGTTACCTCCTGCTAAAAGGTATGATAAAACACGCATCCAAGTAGTTCCACTTCATCGTCAAATAGGTGATAAATAACCTTCTTCGTAATCAATTAGAACAAATAAGAACAAGCCATTAGAAAACCTGTGAAGAACATTTAAAAATGTGTGTCATCCAATAATCAATTCGAAAACCAAATCCATGTTCGACTTTTTCTTCGTGTGTGTTGTCCAATGACCAGAAATCCAAACTGTGTGTCGTCAAGCCAAAAACCAAATACATGATCAACTTGCATACTACCCTTCTACTCCACAAACATCCTCTTAAGCTGTATCAATTTTAATGTGAGATATTTAATTGATATGAAGACAGTATAGCATATAATGAGAATGACATGGTCAATAATGTCATGCTTCTCACTTTATCACCGAACCATGTGAAATCTTTCAATACTTTATATCTAAGGTTGGTTCCATGCAAAAAGGATTAATAATATAACTGAGGTCCAATGAAACCTCAAATTATGTTTCCACTATAAAACCTAGACCAATGAGAGACGAAGATCTCTATCGACCCATGTGAGCAAATTCATGCACTGATCATAATTACCACAACCTTTGAACTCTCAAACATAACAGCAGTACCTTGTAACATAGCAGCAAACGTCCCAAGTTGACCTCGTGAACAGAAACTATAATAAGAACTAGGGTTTGTACGAGTCTTACCTCCAATAAATCAAACCCAATCTGCTGTGTGTGTATCTTTCATCTTACCAGCTCCAATAATAATGCTTGTACTCATGATCGCCAATTAAATAATCAAATCCCCACGAGCAGTACTTTCAAGGACGAGCAGTACTTTCAAGGAGCAGTACTTTCAAGGACGAGCAGTACTTTCAAGGAATAACGAATAGTACTTTGAATAAAGAACAGTACTTGCGTTTAATTTTCCTTCTCCTTTGTTCTCTCTTACTCATAATCCACAACCATGGCAATAGTGATAATCAATCGCAGCGGTACAATGTTGAATGAACAGCTTTAAAATCAACAACCAGTATTAACGAGCCCTAGAAGCATTAACTAATAATATGATAAATTCCTGAAATCAATCGGTGCTTCTACCATGTCTAGTTATCACACAATTAATCTTTAACCCAAACAACCTATTGCCCATCATCGTATAGCAACCAATCATTAACCACAAAGATATTAGAATTGAAAGTCAAAGTGGTCATGAACTATTATCAAGCGTATAACATTTCTCACTAAATAATCTCACCATTACTAGTAACCAGGTCGCCATTCAACAAAGCAAATCCTAATAAACAATTACCACAGCTTTTTACTTCATCGTGTAGAATCTGGAGTCCACAATCACGAAACGATAAACTCACAATAGCCTCAACAAACCCTAAATTGAGAAGTACCGGTTTCTTCAATAATAATTCGAATGAAACACTAAGGGTTTGATATCGCAGCAGCAGCAGTAACAAGTTGAAACAAAACCAAGATCTTAAACTCAGTTAGCATATAGAACTACGAAGCACCAATAACATAAAGTTATGCTACCATGATAACATGATTGGGGTATGAAGTATAAAGCCTAATAATCACCAAATATCAACTTCTATAATGAATTACTGCAATAGAAAACATAATCAATGAAGTTGATAAAGGAAAACACTAAAGTTTGACATTCAATATACCTCTCTCTGCAGCCATATTCGACAACATGTAACTTTTGCATAAAAGCTCAGATCGACGATCCCTCTGGTGGAAAGTTAGATGGCTATATAGAGACCGCCCACCTAAAATTTCGTCACGATCCAACGATTAACGAAAAAGTTTTGATCGTTTCAAAACAGTGCTGTAGTAACCTTACGGAACTTTTCGGTTTCTCCAAAGAGACTTGACAACTTATAACTTTTGATTGAGAGCTCTAATTGACAATCCCTTGATGAAACGTTAGGCGGATATCGGAGATGCACCGAAAAATTGTAGCATGATCCAATGGTTCACTAAAGTTATGCCCTCTTGAAAAGCAGTCTTTGCGAGTATTACGAAAATTATTCCAAATTCGAATTTTTACCTTTTTCTTCGAAAAACCTTGTAGATCCCTATATCAAGAGCTCCCCGCTCTGATACCAATTGTGAAGATCGTTTATGAGCTCTAGGGGATAACAATAACAACGGTTATAATGCACAACGGAATAAGAAAACATCGTTTGTTATTATTAACATAGTTCTTCGTCATCATCTCTAACTAAACACTCTAATACTAATCAACTACTAAGTAATATTCGACTAAATACTATTCTAGTCGACTAAATACTAACTAACTATCCTAGGCGTTTATATTTTACGCCTAGGCTAAACACACACACCTTTGGTGTTCGCATCTTGACGCACTAAAACCCAATTCCACCTCTCTTTATATACTTAGAGAGTCTAGGGTTCTGATTACTACTAGGGACTAAATAATAAAGTCTTCTTTAACAAGTAAGTCCTTTGTCTTTTTTTGTCTTCATAAGTCCTTCATCTTTCATATTTTGTCATAATCAACTCAAATATAATTCCTAACAAAACCTTATCCATATCAAAGCCATCCATATATACAAAAATAACCCATTAACATACCCCCTTTCATCATAGTCTTTAAATTTTCCAGCATGATGTATTTTCATAGAATACATGGTAAGGTGTCCATCTGGAAAACACAATAACAAAAACACAGTTAATTAAGACAATAATATGCAAAACAAATACAAAATTGGAAAATGTGGTTGTTTTTTACCCGTATGCTTTCAGGGGTGCATTGCCCTCATGCTTCTCTCGTATTCTCCAACTTTTACCAACCATTGATTTAAAAGAGAAGAACAATTTTTGGAATTTGATTTCTAGGGTTAATAGATGATCGGATTTTGTTAATTGGGATTTGGGTTGATTTGGGTAACTGTAATGAGAATGGAGGGAAATGATTTGGTCAACGTGTGTTGGGTAGCATTTATATTAAAGATAACCTGAAAAGACACAAATGCCCTCACCGTTTTAAAACTTAACGATGAAACTAACGGGACATCCAAATTAGGGACTAAAAGAGTGTAACGTTTCAAAAATAGGTATCTCTTGTGTAATTAAAATGACTTAGGGACTAAACTTGAAATATGAGCAAACCACAAGGACCAAACGTGTATTTTTTTTTTTGTTATATGAACCTGGTTTCGATTTTCGGTTATGTTCGATGTAAGCTTTGTTGTGTTCAATTCGCCGATTTGTGAGATGTGATATGTTATCTAAAAAAAAAAAAAAAAAAAAAAAAAAAAACTGCTAAATAGTAGGGAAAAAAACCTACGTATTGTGTGTTGACTTTGAGTAGACTATGAGCCATGTGGGAAGACGGAGTAATTAACTATGTATGCTTTTGAGAAACTTTCACGAATTTTGTCCTCCTTTGTATACTTGGTCAACTACATCGACTAGGACAGACTCAAGATTTTTAAGAGAGTGTTGCATAAAAAAAATGTTGGCTAACTAAAATTACACCGTAATAAATAAATGTAGCAAAAAAATTTAAGGGTTGCACATACCACAAAAACGGCACTGATAATCTTTTTGCACTCCATAACCTAAAATCAAGTGTAACTCATGCCACACCCGGCATGCATGTAGGTCCGTCCATGTACATCGAATAAAATATCTCACTTCCATGTTGTTGCTGCTCGGGTGCAATGGCAATTTCTCTCGTTTATTTCTATCTGTTAACATCTTCATTTTATTATATCATCAAAATATATACCATCTTCTTCTTTCTATTTAATTCTGTTTATATATATAGTGAATAATAATAGTCAAAAGAAAGACATGGATCCGTTGATAAAGTCACTCATGGTTCGCTATCGTTTGCTTTATATATTTGCATGGGACACAAGTATGAAATATCGAATGCCTCGGTTAGCTTAAGCTATAAGTATAAGCTTATTTTATCAATTCGTAACATTCATTAGTAAGGTTTAAGAATTTACTAAATAAGCTTTAAATAGAAGTGATGGACCACTAACCCGATATTAAAACATCGATTAATTATTTAACTTTTGTATTTTGTACTTTTGTCTAGTGTCTATTTATAATTAACATTTATGCTGGGCCCACTTGAATTATGTAGTTCAATACGAGTCTTTCTTATTGAGCCCATTCCTAGCCGGCAACATTTTTTATTCAAATAAAAAGCAAGAAATTGCTATTGCACCGAGCAGCAACAACAAGGAAGTGACACTTTTTATTCGAATACATTTAAAACACAATCGATTTCTATATTTTGCATCAAGTATTATATAATACGAAAATAAATAATTATGGTCAAAGTTTGAATAAAAATACTTTGAGAAAGTCAAAATAAACTTATATTGTGGGACGGAGGTAGTATCGACTTGTTATGCTTAATATTAATAAATTAGTTGTCATAACTATACTAATAATGTATGTTCCCCTTATTAATATGCAGGTAATGCAAGTGTGCTTTAAAATAAATTTGCGTCGTGCACATATATTTTTGAAGCGTGCACATATATTACAATGATTTGGACGAGAAAGCCTGAACGTCTTGGCGTTTGTTCTTAAAAGTCTTCGTATGTTCTTACGAAATTGATGAGGAAGTGAAGCGTGCACATATGCTCCGGGAAGAGTGCACAAATGTTTTCTAATGACGTGCACATCTATAGTTAACAAGATACATTCATATTTTAATTGTATTTCATTGTATATCAATTTTTATGTATACTATTTATGTTTTGATTTGTTATAAATTTAGACGTTACATATGTATGTTTATGTTTTTGGTTATAAATTTCAAAGATTATTGAATGTACACAAAAAACATAAGTGCAATTACAATATTAAGCAAAACAAGTTTGATGTCTATAACAATTGTACTCAAGAAATATACTTAAAATTACAATATTTTAGAAAAACATTTATGCACCTGTTTGAAAACATACATGCACAAAAAAATTATATATATAAAAAAATTAAAATTAAATGCTTAAAAAACGTTTTTTATTAAAAAAAGTTAAATGAAAAAGTGAAAGTGTGTTTTTACTATTATCATTTTGAATTAAATAAAAAGAGTAAACTACACCATTCCTCCCATGGTATACGTTATTATCAAGTTTCGTCCATGACCAAAAAATTGCATCGTTGGTCCTAACTCCGATCGTTCTTCGGCGTTGGTCACTCATGGCTTGGATGGATTAACGGTGTTAACCTTCGTGTCTTCTTCATGCTCAGGGGGTATAATGGTCATTTATCTTTCACTTCATCTTCTTCTTTTCTCTTTCATTTCATTCTAAACCCAGAAACTTAAAACACATACAACACTCCTCCATTTCTTTAAGATATTGTTCCAAAAGTATTTATACATTCACTATCATCAAACAATAAATCACAACACATAAACGAAAATCTGCAAATGGGATTATAGAAAAGATCGGAATATTGGTTATCTTTTGTGGCTCGTACCAGTTCACCACTTGCAAGAACGATCTCATAAGCCACAACGGTGTCAGAGAAAAGACCATACAAATGGGAGCTTCCCTCAATCCCGTACCCGTTAATAAGCCCACCGACGGTTAAATCATCGAGCTCAGCAACAACAGCCAAAGCAAGATTCATTGGGACGGTGGTTCTTGTGATTTGGCCCATGTTGACCAATGGCTCACATCTAGCAATCATTCTTTCTTGGTCAATTTCAAGAATGTTTCTGAACGCCGAAAGATCAACTTCAAAATGTCTAGCACGTTTATAGTCAACATTTCTCATCCCAACTGCAATCCATGGCTTTCGGGCTGTGCATACAAGACCATCCTTTGATGGGTTTCTTTCGCTGAGACGTTTTTGGACCTTTTTAACGTTTTCATCGTGTTCCTTTTGGCGTTTTTCGTACGACTTCCATTCAGACCAAACGTCGCCAAGATAAGTTAAAAAGTACAGAGTGAACGAGATCGGAAGAACCACAAAAATGACGATGATCCATCTGAACTGGACAAAGTAGTCAACCCAAACCTTCTTCCTCTTTTCGCGGACTAATGGAGCCTCAAGATCCGCCATTTTCTATAAAATGACCAACAATCAAATACGTCTCTAAATAGAATACTATAAGATTAAAAAGTATATAGGAACTATGAATATTGTGTGCCATTGGATTCCTACCCATGACCAAAAACAGTCAAACAAGTTGCTCTAATATCAATGCAGATCTAATATAAAATAATACCGTAACATAATAAAATTTGGATTTATGAATAAGTGAAAGGGGTAGGTGAGTATGCGTTATTCATTTTACAAGCAAGCATAGAAGAATATTTGTCAAACACTAAAAATATGGTTGGATACTATTAATAACTCACTATGACACTATCTAACATTTTATGAAGCTCTATAATGTTGGTTTATTACAGATTACCAACTTGGAATTCATGAATCCCAAAATCTATAACATTTTATGAAGCTCTATAAAGTTTCTATGTTTGTGAATGAAATGAAAGAGAAAAAGAAGAAGATGAAGTGAAAGATAAAATGACCATTATACCTCATGAAGCGACACATGGGAAGAACTGCTTAAGATTAGTCAGTCCAGGTTAGTGTGAGGGCCGTGGCGATAACGATTCGGAGTTAAGGACCAACGATGCAATTTTTTGATCGAGGATGAAACTTGATGGTCAGCGTATCTGCAAGAGACGAATGGTGTAGTTTACTCTAAAAAATTAATAGTACTAAATTACCGTTGGTCAAAGTGGTTACGTGAAGTTACATACAAATATTGGCTCTGCGTTGAGCGTGCCTATATATATATATATATATATATATATATATATATATATATATATATATATATATATATATATATATATATATATATATATATATATATATATATATATATATATATATATATATATATATATATATATATATATATATATATATATATATATATATATATATATATATATATATATATATATATATCTTTATCTTATTTTAAAACGCTATTAAGTGCGAGAACTACGAGAGCTGGCTATTGACCAATCATAATTTAGTAAACCACTTCTTTTAAATTAGTATAATTAATTCTTGAGGGCATTATGGGTATTTAACATTCACACAATCTTTAACTGTTTATTTAAATTTTTGCTAAAATAATGCCAAAGATACGGTTTTATTTTAGAACTTAGGGAATCACTTAGGGTTTCAAACCATAATTTATTGCGACCTCCATCTCTCCGTTTCAGTATGCCTCCTTTTCCCCGCCATCCCTCGGCGTCACCACACCACCACCGCCACTATTGAAGACAAGGTTCGTATAGATCGGGTTTAGGGTTGTTGTGAGCGACTAGATCATGGTTGATTAGTGTTTTTGGTTCGTGTAAGATCGTGGGTTCAACTCCATCGCCATATCTTTCATCTACTTTCGTTTCTTTTCTATGGTAATGTCGAACCTAAGTTCTTTTTATTATCCATTGACTTTTTAGCGATTGCAAATGGGTGCATAAGTTTTCGTGGTATAAGATGAACTAAAACCGTTTTGATTAAACTCTTGTGGTGTGTAATGATGAGAATGACTTAGTAACGATTTCGTGGGTTTGGTGGTTCGAGATGGTGAAACATTTAAGGATAGTTTTAAGGATAGGTCAGTGAAGATAGGTTTGAACATGGTAAATTTAAGCCACGGAGAGGTGAGTAGCTCTACCGGGAGCTCCTCGAAGAGCAGGTCGTCTCGTTATGGAAGGTTTGATTTTTATCTTTGCATTACAAGTTACATATTTTGAAGAGTGTTCATAATTCACTGTAGTTGAGTTCTGCTTTGATTAAGACCTGGTGCAAATTAGTTTACTTGGTTCATGGTTGTGTCTGACGCCGCTCTATACTGTTGGCAGTCATTAAATCATGATCTGTGGTGTTGGTTAAAAAATAGCATCAAATTCTGAGGTTTTTGTTGTGACTACACCTGAAAGATCTTTTTGCACATATCTTATCAATCATTATAACATGCATTACGGCCTTTTATGTTGTGGTGATGTTTGGTTGGACTATTTTTAATGCTTTTTGTTATGGTGATGGTTGGACTAAATATACTTGATGTGTTACCATGATCTAGGTTACTCATTGATATTAATATACTTGGTTATGAGTGTTCATTAGGGTTTATAGTAAAATGAATATTTATCATATTATTGACATCCTAAATTGCCGCCCATATTACTTGTTGTCGTGTTATGAGCTAATTTGCCATGCTATAATTGCATGGTTATGAGTGTTCATTAGGAGTCTAGTGTAAGTATATGTTTTGTTTTAGATCACATGACCCCTTTGTGGTCCTATAGGAGTATAAATGATCATATAATTGTAGCAGTAACGAAACTCTAGTGTAAGTATTCATTTATCTGATTATAATAAAGTGTCATGTTTTAAAAGTTGTCAAAGTGTCATGTTTTAAAATATAAAGAGTCATGTTTAAGTATAAACTATAATGAGTCATTTAGTTTTTGGAAAGATATATATGTTTACGTATAAAACATATATGTTCACGAATAAAACATATATGTTTTGTGTTTGGATTATATGTTTACGTATAAAACATATATGTTTTGTGTTTGGATTATATATGTTTTGAATACATAAAAAAAGTTGGTCTCATGTTTATTTTTATTTGTGTTTGCTAGTTTAAGCATGTGCATGTGTGTTATGTTATCTTGAGTTTTATTTTAAAAATATTTAATCTTGACATATATTTAACATGTATGTTTTTAACGTGGTTATACAAATAATTTTAATTTAATGGTCATAGCTTCTTTATTTTGCATTTAACATGTATGTTCTTAGTTTCTCATAAATTTACATTACTTAGAAAACACATAGGCACTTTACTATTTGAAAAACATAAATTGTAAAAATATTATTCCAAAAACATAAATAAAAAAATTAAATTTAGGCCCTCATACATGTGTTTATACGTGTGTATATTAGTTTGCGTTTATTTTTCCTAATCTTTATACTTTTCTTTGTATCAGATGTAGCTGAATTAAAAGAATGATGACAACGAGTGTGCACATTTGTTAGTCTTGAAAACATTGAAATGGGCGTGCACATATGTCCAACTTCTGAACTTTGACAAGCTACGGTGTGCGTATATGTCAAACTTAAAAATGTTGATAACAAGGAGTGTGCACATATATCTGTTTGCGTTAAATGTTACTTGTACACACGTGTATAGATCCATTAGATTCATGTATTTCTGCTTCTTAGAAATTTGTATTTAATTGTATATCAATCGATATTGGATTTTGTATTTAACATGTATGTTCTTGCTTCCATATAAACTTACTTATCTAGAAAACATGTATGCACTTCACTATGAAAAACATGTATGTCGAAAAACCTATTCAAAAAACCAAAATAATAAAATTAATTCATAAAAACACATATGCACTAAATCAGTTTTAAAACATGCATGTTAAAAAAAAAAAAAAAAAAAAAAAAAAAAAAAAAGAAAAAAAAAAAAACCGAAAATTGAATGTTTTTGAAAAATAGGATTTTGTTTTTAAATAAAAATAATATAAAATTGACTTTTCTTATTATATCCTTTTGAATTAAATAAAAATGTTTAATAATTCAAAATTGATATGTTCATTAATATGTTGCACAATATGCATTCTTAGGATTACATAAGGGTTCGCAGATTACCATGACATGCGGTTACAAAATAAATGTCCATATATATATATATATATATATATATATATATATATATATATATATATCCACATTAACAAGCGTGAAGAAACTATATTGTCAAAATTTCATGGTGACATGTCACCTAAAATGCTAGCTGCTATTATTTGTCTTTACCTTTTTTATAAACAAATTTTACACGTTTGAAAGCGTGACCTTTTTCAATAGTGTGATTATTTGTTACCATATATTAATAAGTGTGAGTAAGTTTTTCAAATGCTTATAACCGTAAATAAAATTATGTTTTCACATGTTTGTAACTATATTCATTTTTAACGCATCTTATAATGTGTAGATAAATAAATAAAAATACATATCTTCATAAAACGTGTAAATAAACGCGTAGAATTTGAATTTTTACTGTAGTGCCAATGCCGCATGCAAATGCAAATAAAATGCGAGATTTTTTATATGATTTAGTTGACCAACTAGACAAAGGAAGAGAAAATTCGTGAAAGTTTCACAGAACCATAGTTATTTCTCCGTGATTAGGTTTTTGCCTATTTAACATTTATTTACTACCCATCTTCTTCTTTCGTTAAGTGTTGCAGAGCTTTTACAGTCAACTTTTTGTTCTCGTCAGGTTCGATTCTCTTCTTCTTCTTTTTTTCTTCAATTATACTATATATTTATAGTTCATTATTATACCTACATACCATCTTAGCTTCTTCTTTCTATTTATTTATGTTTATATATAGTGAATAATAATAGTCAAAAGAAAGACATGGATCAGATAGAAGCTCCATGGAGTCCTGAAGAGGACCAGATGTTGCTAAATCTTCTAGAGAAACACGGCTTGATAGATTGGTCACTAATTATTAAGTCTATACCGGGTAGATCGGATAAGTCATGTATGTTAAGGTGGTTAAAGCTTCAATGGTCATTTACGCCTGAAGAGGACCAGATGTTGGTAAATCTCGTCAAGAAACATGGCAGCAATTGGTCACTAATTAGTAACTCTATACCGGGTAAATCGGAACAGTCATGTTGCTCAAGGTGGTTATCACTTCAAAGGTCATGTATGTCTCAAGAGGACGAGATGTTGCAAAATCTCGTCGAGAAGCACAGCTCCGATTGGTCGCTGGTTAGTAAGTCTTATTTTTATTTTTTGGTGCAAAGGTAGTAATTAACAAACAAATTACATCATACTAAGAAGGATTAGACATGCCTAACCTTCTTTTTATACAAACAAGCAATACAACTGAGATACAAAGTATCTCTAATACAACATATATAAGAAAACTATTCGGACATAACTAGCTAACTATATCTCTGACAGTTCCGAACATAGATTACCATCCTAAGTCTTATGAACGTAACTAAAACTAGAAGTTTGGATTCAACATTTCACTGTTATTACTTGACTTATTCGGTAAGTTGCAAACAAATCGAGCTTTTATCGAGCAACTTGAGCTTTTAAAAGCTCAGCTCGAACTTTAGAGCCTTTATTTACATATTTAATTTTAGATGCAATTGCATATATACCTGCTAAAACTTGCATATTTGCATATATATACTCAAAACATGCTTAACTTGCATTGTGCATCATGCATTAAAAACTTGTATTTTGAGAAAATATGCAAATATTTGAGTTTTAGTGGGTATATATGAAATTCTCATTTAATTTATTTAACATTTATTCATAAATAACTCAGGAGCTAATATTAGTGTTAGTCTAATAATAAGTATTTAGTTCGTAATAATTATATACATATTATGATGTTTTGTATTCTTCACGGTTTCTTTGATGCTATAACTGATTCTACACGGCATTTTTTTTTCCGATTTTATTGATGAGTTTGTATATCAGATTTTAATGTTTATATATAAATTCGAGCTTTTCGAGCCAAGCTTAAGCCTTATTCAAATCTTACTCGCACATCAAGTACTACTTTTAAACTCTTTTGCCCTTCAGTCACCGCTAGATCTTCAAGACCCAAGAAAGAGGAAACTTCTTGTATACCCTCTCGTTCTACACTATAGATGTTGTCTTAAGTATACCGGGTATAGTATACCTTGACAATCAGGATATAGCCTTCGTTGATGCGTCAATTTGCTCGTTCATGCTAAAATTGAGTAGAGTTAAGAGTTTTACTTACAAAATCCGATAGCATGTGATTTGCCCAAAGAATACAAACGGTGAAGAATGTATCCCAGGATCGTTTCCCAACGAAAGATGAATGGAGATTTTAATTCGAGCCGCGTTTATGTGAATTTGAATAGTGAAATAATGAGAAATTTGGGTTTTTACACTAAAAATGATAAACATAAGCTAAAAACAACTTAATAAGCATCTAAGATAATAATATGAAGCAATTAGGGGCTAAAACGCAAAATCCCGGGCTAGTTCCGAGCTTTAAAAGTGAAAATGAGAAATAATGACCCTAGAAACACAAAACTATTTTTCCTACGTGCTAAATGACAAAAGAAAATTTTAGGAAAAAGCCGGATATTTTTTTAACTTTTTATTATTAATTAAAAACTGAAATTTAGAAATTAATTATTTAAAAATAGAAGATGTAGCTGGAAAAATACCAAATATTTATGAAAAATACTTTGTGGTAATCTGAATAAAGGAAAAATAAAAACAGCTTTGTAGCTTATACTAAGGAGAGCAGTTGGTAAAGGGTTGGGGTGTGGTGTGCTATGCTTAAAGAGGATGTCTTGGGTTCGAGCCTAGCTCACTCAAGACCACTCTTTTTATTATTATTATTTTAATTTTCTTTAACAAGCTTTAAAATAAGCTTAAAGAAGCTAATGTTAACTTAAAATAGTTCTTGTAAAAAAAGATATAAGCTAAATTCAGCAGATTAAAGCTGATTATGAACAAGTTATCACTAAAACAAGAAAAAGCTACACTGAATGCGTCTGATTAAGACAATAAGCTAGACAAGAACTAATTTTAAACTTCAAAATCACTTTAACACTATTCTAGAAATCAAACCAACCTAAAATAAGCAAAACTTAAAACCAAATAAGTTGAAAGCAAAATAAACACTATAAGGGCTGCTGACAGATCAGCAGCCTATGAAACAACTTTTAAGCTAGTTTTACACTAGCAAACTAATAAGCTAATGCTGAAAAACCTCAAACAAATTCTCATTAACCTCTAAACAACTTATAAAATCAATTTTCCAACCCAGTTAAGCTCTTGAGAGCTTAATGCAGGCTTGAGAACAAGAGGGTTTGAGACTGCAGGATTCACAGATTTGTGAAAAATCTTAGCAAAACACCACTTTTGAACACAGATTAAAACTAGTAAAACAACTCATAAGTCCAATTTAACTGAAAACAGACTTGAATTGACATTCCAAGTTAACATAAAATCACTAGTTGAGCTTATTAGACTACTTATCCAGTTGAATTTTAATCTGATATACAGCAATACAGACCAAGCTTTTAGCAATAAAACTTTATCAGTCACTTGAAAATGCAAATTTTGACCAAAAAACTTTGACACTAATAGTTCTAATGTTCTAAACACTAGTCCATAACACTGGATTAAGACCAAATTATCAATCAATAACAACTTAAAACTCAATCCTTGCTCAATCTGTCTAACAGATTGTGCAGAATTCAGATTATTTTAGAATTCAAATGAAATGACCTTAAACTTAAAACTTTTGATGAATTTGACTTTATAACACCTATTTGGACTAAATCAATACTGAATTAGTAAAAGTCATTGAACCAAAACTATTTTTAACACACAAACACCACTGTGCCAAACACCCTTTTCAAAAACTGATTTGCACTTTTAGGAAAATTTAGCCATGAAACTTATATATTTTTTATTTCAAAAGATTAAACAAACACAAATGACAGATTAACACTACCTCTTAACAAGTTTTAAGCTAAGATTAAGCTAGTCTAATTTCAACTTATTTTTTTGAGTTTTTTAGAGCTTATAATGAATACTACAAACTAATGACTATTGAAAACTACAAATAACTATCGATAAGCCAAATTAAGAGTATAAAAACAAACAAGCACTAAATTGAACAGATTAAGCAGTTTACACTAAATAATAAGCTAAAAATCTAACTTACAAATCCCCTAGCTAAATAAGGGGGTAAAATTGCTCGCGGAGCTACTCTACAAGCTCTAGCTTGTTTGAAAACAAGCTAGTGACAGCCATAAGCCCTTCCCTTTCTGGCTTACTTCCAAATTGCTTATTTGAGTGCTTATTTGACTTTTCTTTTGACTTTTTTGACTTTTTTTAACAATTTGAAAAAATAAACTTACCAAAGCTATGACAGCTTAGATAGCTTATTTGACAGCTTATTAATAGACTAATCAACCATTTGAACTTTAAATTGAAAACAGAATTTGATGAAAACAAGTAACTAAACAAAGTAACTTTTTATTCTATTAAAATGAAGATACAATACTTGAAACTGAATTTATAACATTTAAAACTAAAAAATACAACTTAAAAATAATTTTGCATTATAACACTATTCTAAAAATTACATAGATTCATCCCAAATGAGGGGGTATTTATAAGGAAAGCTCAGGGGTCTTCAATTAGGGTTTGGAAGGTTTTGGCATCTCTGAATTCAACCCTTGGATCATCATCTCATCATCACAATCATTCTTGACCTTTGGATTAGATTTGTGAGGTGTCAGGAACAATCAGAGAACTCCATTTGTCCACTGTGGCAATCCTTGCCCATGTCATCCCTTTAGATGCTAAGTAAAATGTTTGGGGTGAGGGCACAGTAGAAGCGGGAAGGCTATTTTTGGTTCTTTTTATTATTGTTTGACCCTGGGGTTGGGTATTTTGACCGGGTTAAAGGGTGTAAAAACGGGTTAGGGGAAATTCGTTGTAAAAATAAGATTTAGTCTAAAAAACCACTAAAACATTTATAAATAACAATTTTTGCAATAATACACAAAAAAATAATATTTTAATACAAATGAACATTTTAGCAACTAATAACCAATTGATACATGAGTTTGGATTAATAATACACCGATACACATTACACTAATAAATATTCCAAAACTTGATACACATACAAAACACGATACACATTACACTTCTAATCAAAGTGTATCACCTAGGTTTCAGTAAATTTTAAAAGAAATCTATCGAAACTTTAACACTTTTAGTTGTAGTTAATAAAAAATTATTTTTCTTTGTAAGGAGTATCCCGTCAAATTTTAGTTGGATCTCATTTTAACAACTTTAAGTTCGATCTTATTTGATCTAGATTATATATATATATATATATATATATATATATATATATATATATATATATATATATATATATTTGTTAATATTCGTTTTTTTCTACCGCCGCCAAAATACAGGGTGGACAAAGGAGCTCTTACATTCACGATGGTAACTTAAACCATGAGGTAGGAGGCATTAGTGGTCAAGCACCATCGATTGGTAATTTTTTGAGGGGCGATATGTCTTCGGGAGGTATGCATTCTTATAGTAGTTATCAATCAGCACCGAGTTGGAATGCTTTATACAAACGAGAATCGTCACTCATGATGATTAAAGGTCATGCCAATGTGCCAGAATTCGCGGGGGGTGACATTGGTTTGAAAGATTCTTCAGAAGTCTCATCAACAAGCATAGTACAAGAAAAAGGACACAACAAGGAGTCTGTCGTTTGGTTTTTAGGCTAACTTTGTGCGTAATTTTATGGGTATGTTCGCGAGAAATTCGTGACTAACATGTGGCAAAATTATGGGTATATACCATTGAATAAACATTTGTTGTTATTTAATAGGTTTCTTGTAGTTGGGACCGTTAAAAAATATATATATATTATATGTTTGGTGTGTTGAGATCAATATAGATTTTATATTTGCCATAGATCCAAAGAAACAGTCTTAGTAATTAATTTTTCATCAAAATTATTACACTATCGCGACAAAAATTAAATTATGTACCTATGTACAAAAGTCGTCGCGAATGTATGATTTTTTTTCGCGTAATGATTAACGGTTTTTTTGCGAAAAATATACCATCGCGATGAGAATTAAATTATACATCCCTCTTGCAAAAGTTTCAACAGATACATCACTCCGTTAGTAAAAGTTAACCTATATACATCCTTTCGTTAAAATAAGGACAAACGGTGCAAATAAGTTCTCCATTATCTCCTAACGAGATAGAAAAAATTTTCACGGTTAGTCCTCTTGGTTAACTCTATTAGCACCGTTAGTTATTTTTTTACGTTTTCGTCCGTTTTTTTTAAGTCTTCGTCCGTTTGTTTACGTTTTAAATACATTTTTCGTTTCATCTGCATTTTACGTTTCTGCCGCTTTTACGTTTTCCTCTATTTGTTTACATTTTAATCTGTTTTTTTACGTTTTATTCCTTTTTTTATGTTTTCGTCCGCTTTTTTACATTTTTGTATGTTTTTTTACATTTTCGTCTATTTTTTACGTTTTTGTCCAATTTTTTTATGTTTTGACCGTTTTTAACGTTTTCGTCCGTTTTATAACGTTTTTGTCTATTTTTTATGTTTTCGTCCGTTTTTTTACGTTTTCAACTGCTGTTTTAAGTTTTAGTCCGCTTTTTTACGTTTTCGTCCGTTTTTTACGTTTTCGTCCGTTTTTTACGTTTTCTTCATTTTTTACGTTTTCATACTTTTTTTACGTTTTCATATATTTTTTTACGTTTTCTTTCATTTTTCCTAATCTTTAAATATAACTTGCTAAAACAAGCTAATACTGCATAAGAGTGAGAAAAGATTAAAAAATATCTCAAGTTTGTATCTCAAAACGTAAAAAAGTAGATGAAAACTTAAAAAAAATGGAGGAAAACGTAAAACACATACGAAAACGAAAAAATATTTAAAACGTAAAAACATCTGGCGTAATAAACCATTTAAACGTAAACAACGGATGAAAGCGTAAAAATGGACGAAAACATAAAACCGGAAGAAATCGAAAAACGGACGAAAATATAAAAGCGGACGAAACGTAAAAACGGACGAAAACGTAAAAACAGATGAAACGTAAAAAGTGGACGAAACGTAAAAGCGGATGAAACGTAAAAACAAAGCGAAACGTAATAAAACGGATGAAAACGAAAAAGCGAACGAAAACGTAAAAACGGACGAAAACGTATAAAACATACGAAAACGTAAAATACGGACGAAAATGTATAAAAACAAACGAAAACGTATAAAAACAGACGAAAACGTAAAACCCGGACGAAAACATAAAAAAAGACTAACGATGCAAATACATTTAACCCAGAGGACTAACGGTGTAAATTTTTTCTCTCTCGTTAGAAGATAACGGAGAATTAATTTGCGCTGTTTGTGCTTATTTTAACGGAGGGATGTATATAGTTTAACTTTTACTAACGGATTGATGCATCTGTTGAAATTTTTGCGAGAATGATGTATAGTGCGAATCAGGTCAAAAAGATGTATTTTACAGTTTACTTTTTTTTAATAAAAAATATAAATTGATATAATTGATTCAATGAATCTATCGCAAATAGAAGATCTATATCGACCTTTTCTCTATATTGATTTGTTGTAATAAACTTTTAATTTATGGATTTAATAAGCCATGTATTATTATCTTTTATCCTCTAACTTTGTATAAATCCAATTTTTTATGTTATTATTTTTGTGTTGATAAATACAACTTTGATAAGATAAAAAAAAAAAAAAACGTACTTAGACATAACATGTGTCTTAGTTAGATTGGTTCAAGGGAAGCACATTCCTATTAGCTAATAAAAAGCTTTCGTGAACACTCTTGGTCGTACATCATCCAATCAAAGTTGTTGTAGTGGATCACGCAAATACGATGTTGTGTTTCACACAGGGAGAATATTGAGGGCGTGCACTATCTAATTGACGCCCACACAATATTCACTTGTGTCTGGTAGTGTCGACTAAGCTCCGTGAATTTTAAAAAAAATATAAACATTTTAAACCATACACACATTATCATATATACTATTGTGCGAAATGACACTTTCCTCACACGCCAAGTGTCAAAAGTTTCATTTATGAACATTAAATGAAACTTTCATGAGTTGACAAAAATAAATTTCAAAGTTTAGGTGTCGTTCTGAAATACGCCCTTAGAAGACACACTTTCTCACACGCCAAGTGTCAAAAGCTCATTTATGGAACATTAAATAAAACTTTCATGAGTTGGCAAAAATAGCACTGGATTTGGGTGTCGTTGCAAAATACGTCCTTAGCATTAATTGATATCTATAGCAATTTGGCAAATAGTCCCTAAGGTTTAAGTGTTCTTTGAGTAAGTCCCAATAGAATTAATTGGTATCTATAGCAATTTGGCAAAATAGTCCCTATCCAAATTCACGCCTATTAAAGAACCATTGCGTCATGCGGTTTCACACTCTGTGTTTAACATTGAACGAGACACGCACCTTATGTCACACTTTAATAACACTAAATGTTCTCCAAAATATATATATATATATATATATATATATATATATATATATATATATATATATATATATATATATATATATATATATATATATATATATATATATATTTTATTTGGTCACAGCAAAATAAAATATTAACATTTCTATTTCTCAAGTTATTCCAAGCAAACTCTTAACAATAAGTGAAATAATCGTGTCATTAAAAACCGTAAAATCATCGAGAGTTGTTCGAGTTTGTAAGATTCATGTGAATATGAAGTAATCACACGAATAGGATCGATCTGACATGGATTCTTTTGATCATCATATTTGTTACAACTCGACTTAATTAAATAAAAGTGATCGATAGATGACCACAAACTGAAGATGACATGTAAACCAGGGGCGGACCGAGGGGGACCCGGGGATGCACGAGAACTACATGAATTTTTCTTGCGTAGTGTAAAATTATGTCAACTATACTGTTTATTATTATTATTATTATTATTATTATTATTATTATTATTATAAACATGGTTATTAAATGTTGGGTTACAATTTTTTATACTTCCCATAAAAGAAGCTTATGACTTTGGCGACAAAACCCCACTGCTGACATAAAAAGTTGGACGTTCACGATTTCGAGCTCGGTTCTCGTCACTAATTGAGAATTGCGCTTGAGACCTGCGCTAAGAGACAAGAAACACCGTTAGAACTACAGTGGGATTGTCTCCCACGATTATCCTCCGGAGAGTAAGTAATCGGTTTAGGGTTTAAGGAGTTTTAGGGTTATGAGATCGTACTTAAACGAGGGATATGATTCCCTTTATATACGCACGGAATCCTTGTTGGTTCGTGTTCCCCAACCTTCGCGTATCCCGCCTAAGTCGGTTGGGAATGATTATCTTCTTGTTTTAGAAGATATCTGATATCTATTCCAGAATAGATATGGGCTTGGGCTTCGTGAGCCCAAACATGTATTAATATTGGCCCGCTTGCATTCGTGCCCGAAAAAGTATCGGGTAGTCGGGTTTATGACCCGACACCGTGACTATACGTCATCATGTCCCCCCGCCTAGTATGCGCATGATGCGAATCGGGTGCTAGACTAATGACCATAATAATAAAATAAAAACGCATTTAAACGCATTTAAAGAAACCATACACCTACCCGTAGGTGCAATGTATCGAGACATTTATATGAATAGTCAATACCTCGTTAATCGGGGGAAAGTTACGCCCGTGGTCACATCAAACCATCTCAACCACACAATGAAGACTAGTGGGATCCACGTGTCGCTAATCGTGTGGAAGAGGAAAAGTATATAACTTGGCGATTCATTTTCACCGAATTCTTCACAGTAAAAAACGCCATCCACCATTTCTAAAGAATTGAAGAGTTGTAATCCCAAAAGTAACCAACCGCAAAGGTAACCGCGTGTGCGATATAGCAAAAAATTATATCACCATGGTGAAACAGTTATCTGACTTCACCTCCGACCTTAATCTGATCGATCTGATGGAATTTACCTCGACACTTTATACCGGGGACGTGCATCCGGTGGTTCGGATGCGCGAGCCACGATTGCGGATTTCCCGAAGGAAAGTGGGTGTATACACGGTTATTCGAATTTGCGAATCAGCGCGCCCCTCATCACGCTTTCTATGCGATGTGTTAAACTATTATACGCTACACATATCGCATTGCATTGTATCGGTAGCGCCAAGATTACCAATTTGAGGTAAATTGTCACTGTTGAGGATTAACCCCACCATCCACCTATTCCGCGCTTTTATCATACTACATGGGCGCATGGGTGGGTTCTTTTTCAAACGCTACCGGTAGATTACAATCTATCTGAGATAAGTTAGATGCGCTTAGGAATTGAGAGAATACTTCTTACGGGTAGATGATACATGTTTTCCACGGAACTACGATTTTTATACCAGGAACGCTACGAGGGGATGAGTACCCGGTGCACGGGTCTTATAACATCGAGGATGCGGAATCGATAATGCAAACCGCATCCCCATCGGTGCATATCCCGAGGGATTTTTGGTGCACATGGAATCGGTAGAATTATTATGGCCTCAAGATGAGATCCCTATCTTTTGGACGCCAATGGCGGGTGGGTACTTATTCCTCCGTACTTGATGTGTAAATATTGTAAGCACAATCTTTCATCTTTGTCGCAGCATTATATAACCCGTTTGTATATGTGTTTTGTCTTGCGCAGATGGATCTGCTCACCGTCGACTGACTAGCAAAGCCTGTTGCGATGGGGCGGAGTAAGACCATTGAGAGGATGAGGAGCCTATTCTAGCCGCCATGCAGGCGCACTATGGAGTGAATGCGGGAGAAACAGGACCGCCTCGATTGCGGGAGGCAACGCTCTGCAGAGCCGTCCCCAATCCGGAGTAACCGCTAGTAAGCAGACCGGCGCCCGTGGCTGTGGCTCATCCTCAAGAGGAAGAAGAAGAAGAGGCCGCGCTTAGTCGCAAAAGGACCAAGAGATGATGGTGCGGGCCCTTCAAGGAAGAAACGTCCCGTTGTGCAGACCGTGGAGTTGTCCTCCACTGATGAAGCGTCGTCTCACCCATCCGCTGATGACGCGGAGCCAAAGTAAGTAAAACCATATATGTATAACCTTCTGTTAGTTGGTGGATGTGCTAGTTGTAATTCTAACATTGCGCTGGTGATCATTCGCAGGGTGGAGCAGGTCATAGAGTCCCCTCCCAAGGCGAGTCCGATCGATCGGCGCGTTACGAACCGCCCCCCGGATAATGAAACCCAATCGATGCGGATGTATCCATGGAGCACTTGGTCGATGAATTGGTGCGTGTTTCCGCAACAAAGCCGCACTAATTGTGAAGTTGAAAGTAGGGTATATCCGTGGGGTGGACCAAAGTCTTGAAAAGATCAAACAATAACTTTGTTGGAGGCGAATCGGCTAGCACCCGAGCACAACCGGATAGTGCCCGTGCGAGGGCTAGGGATCCGAGTCGTGACGCTCAAAGCCGAGGACAAGATGGCACTAATGTGTCAAATCACCAAGATCAGCCGAGGTCGCCAGTATAAGTCTCGTGCCCTTTGGGCACTTAAACATTTGGCGGGGTAAGGAAAGTTTTTCAGCAATGGGGAGCTTGGAGACTCTTGTGGAGTCGGTCTTTAGAAGTGCAGAGGCAAGTCGCGCAAGATGAGCATTGAGTACGACGAGGAGTTGTATCCTCACCATGTCTACAATTGCGGGCGCAGGGTGGCTCATAGGCCACGGTCTTCGCTTAGTCGCCCTTAGCACCTCGGAATCGCCAGAGGTAGTTAATGCTTTTGGGAGGTTGTGCGGTGTGCTCTGGAGCATGGTAAATCGAAGCGATTGAAAAGCTACACGGCCAAACTGTTGGAGCGCCTTGATAAGGTACCCATTATGACGCCGAAGTCATATGATCATTTGTCACGCCATGCAGAGGATGAAAGACTTAGAGCTTCCAATGATTTACGAAATGAGCGATCAAGATTATCCCATAAATGTTATTATGACGGATTGACTTTGGCGCGTCACGTCATCGAGGTGCCAAACACGCCTGACTACTATTTGAAACCCCATGAGTCGCACTGCAAGTACCATCTTCTGGCCCTAGGGATAGCCGTAATCCATTTGCATTGGAGAAAGAGGTACCTCTAAAAGGAGGTCTTGGAAGCGCATGCAACCCGCCTTGCTAAGAAAGAAGGCATTGCGGCAAGGCCATTTTGTGGGGTTGGTGCGGCTCACTTGCCGAGGTCCGATGGAGTGCTCACAAGATAGCCACCGTGTCGCGCGTCGGTGCGTATGTGTTTATGGAGGTCAAAGAAGCAACGAGTGATGTTGGGACCTCTTCCTTAAGCGTTGTAGTAGTGGTAGTAGATTTGTAATAACTTGTAGTTATGAATAAACATATCTTTTGTGTGTGGATATTTGTAATGTATACATATTTGTCTCGACTATGCGTAAGATATATTCGCTTGCATTGTACGCCAAAGGTAAATATAAGAAATCCATAATCATGTATGAAAATCGTAATATACTAGAGAAATAATTCAAAGTATTTGATCATAATCGTGTATGGTATGAGATTCAAGATGTCAGAATATCTCAATAAGGAAGCAAGTATCTTGGTTCCTAAGTTGTTAAACGCATGACGATGCATTGATGCGCAACCGCCGTGGGATGCGCATATATCTTATTCCAACGCCTTGAGAACAAGGTGTTTAACAAGGATGCGTGATCCATTATTGATGGGTTTGCAACCCTCTTACTCAACAAGTCGCTTAGTAGGTCAACTTATCCTGCTACCATCGCTGGTTTATTTGTGGTGCATGCACGCCATCGTGGGCAAGAAATAAAAATTGTTAAGACATACAAAGATATGGAGATAACAACTTAAAATGTGTCATGAGTTAGCTAGAAACCGCGACGCTTTTATTAATACTTGCAAGTTTATCAAGAAATAACAAAGAAAACAAATATGAAAATAAAACCGAGTACATGAATGTTTATTGAGCATCGAAGTGCGGAGCGTCTGCTACGTCAGGCCGTAGCTATTCTTATAGGTAGCACCTCTTGAGGTTGCCGATATTCCATGTGCGCGGTAGGTCACGACCATCCAAACCTCGAGCCGGATGCAGCGCACTGCGTCTGCTGCTTCAAGAACCTCATAAGGTCCTTCCCACTTTGGTCCGAGCCACTCAGATCTTCGCCGTGGCTTGCCTCATTGGCGCGGTAGACAAAGTCGCTCGGTCCGAATGAAACACCGCGTACCTTGGCATCATAGTATCCTTTCATTTTTGACTTTGACCTTGCCTCCCGTACGGCCGCCGTTCGCCTTTTCTTCCAAGAGGTCCAAGTCGACACGCCTTCGCCGCCGCTTGTAGTCACATTGATCTCCGCGGGCGGATAGTTGGCATGCCGATCTCGCTTGGTATAACGGCTTCGTCCCGTATACTGCAGAAGGAGGTATCCCCGTCCGGTTTTAACCGAAGTGCGGTGCGCCCATAGTACATGTGAAAGTTCTTCAACCCACCTTCCTTTGTGCTTGTCCAAACGTTTTGATTCCTTCACCCGCACTTCGATTTGCGCGCTCGACTAAACCATTGGTTTGTGGGTGCGAACCGACGCAAAGTGTCAGGGTGATGTTTAACTTTCGCACCAATCTTTGAAGGGGTTGTCGCTGCACTGTTTCCCATTATCCGAGATGATTTCTCCGTAATCCAAGCGGCATACTATGTTGTCCCGCATAAAGCGCTTTCACCGGTTGCCGAATTGTCGCCACCGCTTTTGCCTCGATCCACTTGGTGAAGTAGTCTATAGCTACTATGAAACTTGAGACCGCCGCTATTGGAAAAGGACCGCGATATCAATGCCCCATTTGTAGAATGGCACGGCGTACGTGATTGGTGTTAACTCATGCCGTGGTTTGCGCGATGCGGTCTCGTGGACTTGGCAATCATTGCACTTCCTTATCAAATCCCGCGATCTTTATGCATGGTTGGCGAGAGTATCCCGATCGCATGGCGCGTGCTACAACCAGCATCGTGGTCCTGCGTGCATGCTACATGAACCTTCATGGATTTCGCAAGACATAATTTGCTTGTACGGGCCGACGATCGAAGCCATGGTTGGAGGAAAGAACGTCGACATAAAGATGTTGTCGCGCGACTGAATCTCTCGCTGTCGGCGTCAGATTCGCGAGTCATTCTGCTCGGGGTAATGTCCCTTGCTTAAGAATTTCGCAATTGGTGTCATCCATGTAGGACCATCCTCCTCTATGATCAAGGAGACTTCCATCTCCGATATTGACTTGCTTTTCAGTGTTTCCACCAAAGACTTGCTTTGATAAGTGTGCGAAGCTTGTCGAGGCGATCTTGCTCGGTGCATCCGCTTACGATTTTCTCCTCTAGGGACTTGCTTGATAGTAACTGTCAAAGCCTTTGATCGCTGTCTTAGTCTTCTCAAGATATCGAATCATATTTTCTTCTTGGCCACGATTCACCCAACACATGGTTGGCCACTAGTCGAGTCCACATTTGCTTCCAAGTTACGACACCCATTCGAGCCGCAATGCGTAGTCCAAATGATCGTGGCTTCATATTCGCCTCATTGTTTGTCGAGGTAAATTCAAACGCAGGCGTAAGTGAATTCCATTCCTCCGGTTTGTGAGAATAAGGCCGCCCCGAGCCATCCACGCACGAGGACCCGTCTGTAAACAAAATCCATGGATCTTGTAGTGCTTTCGCTTGGTGTAGGTACCTCGCCAAGATGTCCGCTTCGATGATGAAGTCCGCCCAACTTGTCCTTTTATTGCGTACGGATCCGTAAGAGATGTTATGTTCGCTTAGCAACACACTCCACTTCGAGTCGTCCCGATGCATCGGGTTCGAGATGATCCGCTGATGGCTTGATCCGTGATTACCGCTATCGGGTGCGCTGAAGTACCGGCCAGCCGCTTGGCGGCAAACACTAATGCCAAGACCAATTTTTCCATGGCACTATAGTTCATCTCCGCTTTCTTGAGCTTTGTCGACAAAATAGATAGGGTTTGCACCGAGTCCCTATCTCGTTAGTAGTATCGCACCGACCGCCCTTATGAGTTGCCGATAAATACATGATCGCTCTTCCCTGGTCGGGTGCCACGAGTGTTGGGAGCGTTGCTAGATGTCGCTTGAGTGTGGTGAAAGCTTCTTCCGCCTCCGTTGTCCAACGAAAGTCACCCTTTTTATACACTTCGAGTGTTTTGAAAGAGGCAATGACTTTTCTCACGATTTAGATAGGAACCCGTTGGCCGGCCGCTTCCATTGAGGATTGGACTTCCTTCTGCGTGGTGAGGGAAGTTCTATTACCGCCTTTGTCTTTTCTCGGACAAGGTTTTATGCCATCGAGTTCTATCGGTACCCTAGAACATGCCTTCGTGGCGCTCAAGGTGCATTTCTTAGGATTTAGCTTCATGTTAATCTCGCGTAGAGTTTTGAATGTTTCTTCTATGTCGCGCACCAGCCCTTTTCAAGATGGCTTTTAATGACCGTGTCATCCATATAGACTTCCGTGTCATGCCCACCCGTTTTCAAGGCATTGTCTACCAACCGATAGTGGCACTCGATTCTTCAAGCCAAACGGCATTTTGTGTAACAAAGAAACGCCTTGGCTTGTGTGGAACGTCGTCTTTTCCTCGCCTTCGAGCCATTTGTATCCGGTGATATCCCTTGTACGCGCCGAAAAACACTTCAACGGGTATCCACACAAGGACTCTATTTTCCAATCTATCTCGGTAATGGATAGCGATCCCCGGCATGCTTTATTAAGGTCGGTGAAGTCACACATTCGCCACCACTGCCGCTTTTTGACCATTACTTTGGATTAGAAAGCCGATCGTGGTAATAGACTTCACGCATAATTCCCGCTTTAACTAATTTACGTACCTCTGCAGAATCTGCGCCTCTCGGAGCTTGGCCACGCTTTTCGGCGACGGTGAGTATCCTTGTCGGATTCTAAGTTTATGCTCGTGATCGAGCGTGGTACTCCACCATGTGTTTGGGCTCCCATGCGAAAATATCCACGTTCTTTTGTAGGAGCGCACACACATACCGCTTTGCTGTTGTCCGACAATGACCCTCCAATGGTTATCTCCTCGTCCGGTATTCGTGAATGCGACCTAAAGTTGGGGATTTTGGCCGCGACCGCTCGGGATTGGTTCCATTTCGCATGTAACCGTGTTACATTCTCTCGCTTGGCACCGTGGCATTGTAAAGAGTGACAATGCCCCTTCAATCGGGAATTTACATCCTGTGCTTGTTGACTTGCACCGCGCATGGTCGATATCCCGGTCTCCCAATAATGCCATTATATGATGAGGGATTTGATCACCATGAAATCCATCCAGTTGTCGTGAGTGCTCGCGTTGCCAACACCGACTAGTAATCGCAGCTGGCCCATAGGTTATATCTTCTCACCGTGAAACCGGTGAGTGCGGTGTCGACCAGATTTAACCGACTACGATTTCAGTCGTAGTCTTTAAAGCAATGCTCATACATAATATTTGCCGATGCCCCACCATCGATGTACATGCGGTGTATGTCGTGACCACCCGCACTAATTTCAATGGTGAGGGCTCGATCTCGTTGTCCGCAGCTAAAGTAGGGAAGAGATTTCACTTCTTCGAAAACTCTTGGCCGACCTTCCGTCTGTGGTTCGTTGCCACGTCAGTATCATGTAGATTGTGTCGGCCTTATCTTTGGGTGTCTCCTTCTTGCTTCCATTCTTTGCTTATCTCTTCCTCTTTAATGTTTTAACTAAGTGGTCCACCGCCTCCTCGACCATCTTGTCGATGAGTTACGCACCGGACACACTCGCTAGTGGTGTGACCCTTTGCGATGGTAGTCACAAGATCCATTCTCAAAGGCGCCGATCTTCTCGGTACGATTCATGCGGTGGTCTTGGGAAATTCGCACCTTCCGCGAGTATTTCCTTTGGTGTTTTATCGGGGAGTATACCGCATTATCTCTGTCTCTGCCGCTCCTCCGTTGCGATAGCTCCTATTACGGTTATTACCTCGGTCGTTGGATTGTCTCCCGTGTTGTTCCCGTGACCGTAACTCAATAGTTCTTTTGCTATCCCGCAGCGGCCTCTCCTCGACAAAAGACCGAGAGCGCTTCATGAGTTCATCAAAGGTCTCGTGATCTTGTCGCTTAACCTCTTGATGAGTTCGGGTTATTAATCCCATTCATGAAGCCCGAGATCTTTAAGACTTCCCGCATGCTTTAACCGCATGCATTCGCCTTTAAAGCTGCTCCATGAACGCGCGTGGATTCTCCCTCGTTCTCGCTTTTACCGCGAGTTCGACAGATTTTAGCACACTTTTGCGTTGAGTAAAATTTAGGCGAACGCCTTCTCAACTCTTCAAAACCATTCACGCCCTTCGGGAGTTTGTTGAACCGCCTGCGCTTCCACCCGTGTGGAATTAAACATGTGGCACCAAACCGGTTGTGGCGCCGCCGATGGTCGCGGTGATTCAAAATTTTTAGGTGATCGCCGGGATCACCGTCCCATCATAGGTTTTAACATTTGCGCATGCGCCTTTTCTTGTTCTCGAGAAATCACCACGCGTCGGTGAACGATCAATCTTCTCGACGGCGCCATGGAGAGACATGTCTTCCTCTGGCTATCGCCTCGCTCGATTTCCAATGCCTCAGATCACTATCCTCGTTGTCCGAGGAGTTGTCAAGATGAATTTACCTTTTACTTGCGCCATGCCTTTCCTCGTAACCGACTCATAGTCCGGATCCAAGGGCTTTCACTGGGGAATACTTTCGCCCCACCATCATGTACTCTACGGCTACCCGGCCGCGGCGAGACGCTGTACCGCTCTTCTCTATCACTATCACTCAAGTGTTGCGGTGGGATGTCTCATCACCCCGATCCTCCTCCCGATTCTCTGGAATACAGGGGTTTATGACCGCCTCCTCGCGCTTTTCCTTCCGTGGCGCAGTGGAGAAGTATCGTGTTCAATCGAAATTGAGTCGGGCTTTCGTGTCCACCGATCTATTCTTCTCTTCCTCTTGCACGAGGCAGCCAATGCTCGTAGTTTGGGATACGAAAGCTCGGTGCTAATTCCACGCGACTCCTCGAGAATGAGTGCGTTTGTTTCACCGCCGCGTTTTATCCCGACCGTGCCTCTGTACCTTTGTCAAGTCGGTTTCTAGCACCGATTGGAAGGGAGTAGTAAAGACGGGTTGTTCCCGAGTGCGCAGCTGGGTCTACTCCACTCGTGGTGGTCAGAGTGACTGGGTTATTCCCGAGTGCGGTTCTACCCGAGGGAAGATCAAGTCTTGACCGACCCCTTATTTTTAGCAAATACCGGTTGTCCCAGAGGTCCGCTAGGGGTTAGTCCACTGCGACTTCTTCCCATAAGATCCGACCGCGATCGCCGATTGCCGTGTTTTGTCATTCTAGTGTCGATTCTAGTGTAGGGTCCCACGGATGGCGCCACTTGTTGATACAAAAGTTGGACGTTCTCGATTTGGAGCTCCTGCCTCGCATCAATTGAGAATTGCTGCTGAGACCCGCGCACTAAGAGACAAGAAACACCGTTAGGCTTATCGTGGGATTGTCTCCCACGATTATCCTCCCGCGAGAGTAAGTAATCGGTTTAGGTTTAAGGAGTTTTAGGTTATGAGATCGCACTTTAAACGAGGGATATGATTCCCTTTATATACGCACGGAATCCTTGTTGGTTCCGTGTTCCCCAACCTTCTGCGATCCCGCCTAAGTCGGTTGGGAATGATTATCTTCTTGTTTTAGAAGATATCGGATATCTATTCCAGAATAGATATGGGCTTGGGCTTTGTGAGCCCAAACATGTATTAATATTGGCCCATTCGTACTGTGCCCGAAAGTATCGGGTCAGTAGTCGGGTTTATGACCCGACACCGACTATACGTCATCACTTACTCCTTTTCTAATCGCTTTTTCTAAAATCTCTAAACGCTTGTGTTCTTTGCATCAACTGATTTGTAATTAATTAACATTCATTGTTAATTGTTCCTTAATTCGATTTGTGTTCGATTCATAAGATTTAGTGGTTTTTTTGAAAAATGATTTAGGTTTCTAGCCGACTTTAGGGTTCTCCTAATCGGCTAATTGGTTAGGTTCTTGTTTTAGTATATTGTAAATCGATTGTCCTCATCTATTGTTCACTTTTGATTGATTACATTATCGGGTTAGATTTACAAGACGTAATTAAAACCCTAACTTTTTAGTTGGGGTTTTCTTTTAGATTGGTTCAACAATTTATGTTTGCTGGTGTTTTTTCTGTTTTGTGTTCGATTGGTCTGTGGTTTGAGAGAGATAGAGAACACCATTAATAAAGTCGAGGAGAACATTGCATCGATCTTAAATAATTTTAAGGATTCTATGGATATGTTGGGTGGCAATGTTAATGTTGTCGCAAGTGAGGTTTGTAATGCTTCCAAAGTTGATAATGAATGTTGATTCCGCTACGAGATTGATAAATCTACTCCCAAAGTTGGTATCGCTTTTTAATGGTGATGGTAGTGTTAATGGTGATGGTCCTAGTAATCACCGCACGTGAATCGTCAGTCCTATTATTTCCGATTGAGTGTGGATGATGGTGATATTAACTTGTTCACGTTAGTGGACAAGAATGCGTCTTCCGGTCCTAAAACATCTTATTCAAATTTCAACGACTTGTGGTACTAGTGAGGCAAAGGTAATGTTAGTGGAAAGGAGCAATCGCTTGCTTCTTTGCTTAGTGCCAATAGTACTTCTCGTAAGGTGAATTTTAGGCAGATGGTTAATGAAGATCGGGTTCCTAACCATGATACTAAACTCCTAATGAGGCGATGGAACCCGCTTTAGGTCGGTATGAGAACACTCTTGTTGGTATTTTTAGAAAAGCTATAGCTTTTCCAATTGTGCGTAACTATGTTACTAATACGTGGAAGAAATTTGGCGTGCAAAAGATTATGAAGAATGAAGCGGGTGTTTTATTTAAGTTCTCTTCTAAGGACGGATTGGGCAAAAAGCTACAACAAGGTCTGTGGTTAATCCGTCATTCACCTCTTATTCTTAGGAAATGGTCTCTAATGTTCCCTAACCAAGAATGAGGTAACTACGATCTCGCTTGGGTTAAATTACATAATGTGCCTATAGTTGCTTATTCGGAGGTTGGTTTAAGCTTGATTGCTACTCAGTGGGAAATCGGTTATGTTAGATTCATTTACATCTTCTACGTGTGTTGACCGTGGGGTCGGATTAGTTATGCTCGCTCGTTGGTTGAAGTGTGTTCAAATTCGAATTGAAAAAGGAAGTTAGTATGGCTATTCCATTGATGATGATAGTGGTTATTCGACGAAATCATTCGTGTCGAATATGAATGGACACCTCCTCACTGCAGCGTTTGTAAGATATTTTGTCACACACTTAGTGAGTGCCCAAAATAAGTGAAAGAGGTGGTTCATAAGGTTTCTAATGGGTGACCAATGCATTGACTCGTGGTTAATAATGATGATGGGTTCATCGAGGCAAGGTGTAACACCCCACTTCGTGACACGCAATGAATTCAAACCGGTGTTACTTCATGGCACAACAAATATAACTATAGAAAACGAACTCTAATGGAGTCGCTTTGAAAGATTTATCATTCGATTTATATAAACATCAGAGTTTACAAAAATGAGGTCCCAGTTGGTTCCATGTTTACAAAATACATTAAATGGGTTTTCGAATGATAATAAAATTTATAGCCTTCTTGAGTATCCTTGCTCCTCCGTGCCAGCCTCGTACAATATGGACCTGAAATACATGCTTAAAACTGTCAACACAAAGGTTGAGTGAAATTCATAGAGTTTGTTAAATGGTTGAACACATTATGTTGGTAGTGTGAGTTAATTAGACTCACACCAAGGTTTTGAAAACAAACAGATATTATTGCATGGTACGGCTGCCTCAAGTACGTGATACTTGAGCCCGCTTTTGTTTGTCACGGCTGGAACACATAATGTTTGTATGAGTTACGTTGTTATACACTCATAATGTTGAAAACATTGAAAGCAATGTGTTCGGTTTAAAATAAAGCATGTATCTCCCAAGGGTTTGTAAAACAATTAAGTAATAAAAGTGGGGCTATGAACTCACGAGTAATCAAGAAAGTTTAGAGTACTTATAAAAGTAAATGAAAGTAGTTGAGCATGTATCTCCCCAAAAGTAATTCAAAATGTATAAAAGTAGGGGCTATGAAACTCGCCTTCGAGTAAATGATATCAAATGTATAATGAGAATGATGGATATGCTGTGAGAACCTCTACGAGCAACCTAGAATAGGATGTTGCGACTTAGGTTTGGAATAATGTTTAAGGAAAACATAAACCATCCTATATATATTCCTATGTTGATCATGATGTAGTCAATTATCATTTGATGTTTATAGAAAGATCTTTAATATGTGAAAACATATTTAGTTTATAGATATCGTACTACCGCTCGGGCCATCATAATTCGTGAGGTCATGCAAGAACGCTCGAGGAGCTAGGACACATTAAATCGTAAATCCAAAGAACTCGTCGACACGCTTTACTCAAATGGAACCCCTCACATGAAGCTCCCTACTATTGTAGCACTTAGTAAATACAACATATGTTTTAGTGAAGATTGTTATAACATAAAGTTTATCATGTTTTACAAGTTCTCGCTGTTTCATATATATGATTACCATAGTTAACGGTCTTGGGCAAACAAGCCTTGAGGCTTTAGCCATGGCCTTGTCGTGACTTTGGTCTTGACTACCATGGTCTTGAGACTCAACCTTGACCTTAGCCGTAGCCGTGGTCTTGGCTTATGGCCATTAGGCCTCTTGGTTTGCTTGTAGTTGTGACAAAAGTATAGCTATGAGACTATATTTACGGCAGTTTCTGTTTTTGAAAGATTATGGCCTATTTATGCGTTTTCAAGGTCCGAGCTTCTTTTATATTGAAGGAAAACGGCGTTCCGGACAACTTTCGTGTTTTAACTTTTGATGAATCGGACCGTAAGTACTACTTTTAAAATGGCGTAACCAAAACAACAAAATGGCGCTTTATGCTTATGTTTCGCTAACTTCTTTTGCCTATAACTTTTGACTGCTTTGTCCGCTTCGGTGATTCAAATTGCTATGTTTTTGTTTTAATATTATCTACAAGAATATGAAAAGTATCGATCTATATGTCATCGATTTTGTGGAAACTTTGTACAAAAGTTTATCATTTATACACTTACTAACCCAAGTTTAACATATAGGTTCTTATAACTTGTTTTAAAGATTTTGTACATCATGATCCAACATAGTAACTATATATATAGCATGAAATAGTTAAGATTATGAATAATAAAGATGAGATGATGGTGGTGATAAGTTGCTTACAACGCTTTGGCTTTCAAATAGAAAGGAGTAATTAGTAAGGATAGGATTTTGATTGATCGCGAAAGACTTCGGATTGAGCTAGCTTTCCACACCTTGGCACCCTTGAAAACTTGAAGAGTTGGTGATGAAGTACTAAGTGACTTGAGTGGATCTAAACTCAAGAAGATCACTTAAACTTGCTAGAGATTTGATGTAGAAGCTTGATCTTTGGAACTTCCTTGCATAAACTTGGAGTTTATAGATCAAATGATGGATGATATGTATGATTTATGATATGAACGACCAAGAACAGATTGTGGAGGTCTTTAGGATGTATTTTACTTCCTATTTATAGGAGGGTAAGTTTGGTTAACCATATATTGGGTTAAATATTAACCATGGTTAAGTTAGGACACTTGTAAAGATCTAAATGTACCATGGTTAGGATGATGCCACCAAATGATGACTCCCCCTTAGGTCGGCCTAAACAAGATAAGATGACTTAGGTGGTTAGTTTTGGTATTATCTTGGTTACGGAGTGAGTTTTGGTCTGCTAATCGCTAATCGAAGCCATAAACGTAAACCGCATCGTAAAAATACGAAACTTAGGAATGATGAGACTCATCATTATACTCCATCTAAAAATATAAAATGGGTGATAAGTCTCATTGGTGCAAAACGCCGCTAAAGTCGAAATACGGTCAAAAACGCGAATTGCAGCTTTATCGTAAAAGAACGAAATTTCGTGAAACGACCGTGAATTTATTTAGAGTAGACTAAAACTAGTCTAAAAGTGATATGAGATGTTAAAATGTGATTTTCATTATATGGGATAACTTTACGCTTATTTGTAAGTTTAAAAGTTACGCGATTTAAGTAAAAATGTAGAACGATAAGGTTAATTCCTTTATGGTCAAAGGAGGAGGAAATATGTTTGACTTTTCCAAAAATGTAAAAGTGTCAAAACATATTAGAAACACAAGGTGAATCGTTAAGTCCGGATGTAAGTAGAATTGTTTAAAACGTAAGTTTAGTTTTGTTTCATACGAGCTTATTTGGTAATATTAAAATAATAAATCTTAAAAATTCTCAAATTAATCATGAGTGATCTAAAATGTATCCGATGCGAGGAAAATTGTCGAGTTGATTTTCTATGCGCGTGATATATAAACGGTGGACCGCCTAAAACGAAATTTTAAAACAATGTTTACTTAATAACTTTTATGAAAATGATCTAACGATTGTCGAACTCTCGTGTCATTACTAAAATAATTTATCTTACGAGAATATGAAATAAAATTTTACGTGATGAATAGTGAAATGAATAGTAAAAGTGAATAGTAAATTCTAAAATGAAAAGTAACCTAAAATGCGGTGGTTACACAAGGAATCGTAAGAATAAAGGTAAGAGTGTGGTTTCTAAGTCTCAATCTAAGCCAATTGAGGGTTAAACTATCCAAGCCTAAGGCTAATTTTGGAGACCTAAAGTCACGACAACTCTAATCAGTTGGTACCATTAAAGATTCAGATCCTATGGGTCTTCAAAGCAGTTTCTAATTCAAATGTTAAACCGTAAGGACCCACGCCTTCTAACTCTTTTGGTATCTTGACTCATTGGTGGATGAGGATGTTCTTGGTTTTGTTAGCAATGGTAAGGGGTCACAAGATCATCCTATTAGTAACATGGATTCGCATCCTAAGTCGCTACTATCCCATCTTCTAGTACTTCGCAACAAAAAGGTGTGGGAGCGGGTCTACTATCCTTCTACGAGTTTTACATCGAAGAGAGTAACCCATTTTCTAAGCGGGTGAAGTAGTTGTTTTTACAAAGATGAGGATGAGGTGTATGAGCCAATGATTATTTAGGAGATGATTATTTTCGATGAGTATGCTGCTCAAGTAAACGACTTACCGGAACAATTCAAGGAGTTCAAGCTTCAAGGACGTCTTGAAGTAGTATTTTATTTTGTTTTGTTTTTTCATAAGATTGGCATGTCATCTTACGTTGTTTATCGATTGTTCTAGTTGTTGGTTGATAGTGGTTCATTTATGGCCTTTCATAAATGATCTAGGTAGTTCAGCGGTTCTTGGCGTTAATCTGATCTTCACCACATTTCATCAGACTTTCAACGCTTTATTGGTTAATATATTTTACTGTACAGATGATTACTCCCTTACCCAAAAAAAAAGCTTATGACTTTTGGTCTTGGGTTCACAACGATGTAAACGTTAACTATCGCAATATAAAATAGATAAAAGCTAAAACGAAATTTTTTATATCGTTTGTCGACATTACAGTACCTAGCATAAAGCTAAGACGGACTATAAGTAAGTATTATTCATTAGGAATTGATGTACAAAAAAGCTCATGATTATTTTGCATACTTTCATTAGCCAATTATTGATGTCTTTTTGCGTTAAATCGACTTGTATTGTTCCTGAAAGGTCAAGAATAAAGTCAAAATGCCTTTCTTAAAAAAAGAGAAAAAGAGTACAGTTAGAATGATAATTTTGCACTTTATATTAATGCTATTATTTGTTGAGTTCTGGAGATTGATATACTCTATTAGGCTTTGACGTTAATCTATCAAGCATAATAGAGGTAGGACTATGTGTATGTAGAAGCTTTTTAGGATCTTACTCTTAAGTGAAGCAGAAGAAGATTGACAAAGCTTTGTTAGATGAGACATACGCTTTAACGATTTAAAAGAGGCTTCTACAGAATGCTTGGCCCATACGCTATATCAGACGGATAAAGGTTGTAACTAGAAGCATAGGTTTGGCCTATATGGAATTAATCCGGCCCTGGATTTCTTGGGAGAAAGCTAGAGTTAGGGTTTCCACCACTATAAGTACCCCTTCACTGTAATTATAAACTTGGATCATTTGATCATGAAGTTTTGCACAAAGCGTGTGCAGATTTGCACAGAGCTTAATAATATCTCTATGGTTTGACCCCGGTGACTGCCACGACTATCCTAGTCGTGAATACCACGTTATATCTTGTGTCGATTATATTCCACAATTTATCTTCCGTAAGTCTTGTTTTGTACTCTTTGTTTGTTCGATGGTGTGTCGAGGTGCTATATACCCTACATTATTTTCTCACTATAATATTAATTAATCCATTTCGTAAAAGCACCAACTTTTTTCATAAATGATATATTTGGAGCTATATTTCTCTTGTTTCATAACTCGGTTAATATGTAACTATTGTACATAATATAGATTTTAATGTATTTGTTTTGAAGTTTGAGAAACAAGCAGGGTTTGGTCAGTTGAAAAACCTTTTTTTTTTACACATAAGTTGAGAGTACGATCTTTATTCCGTGTAAAAAGGTCGAAGGTCCTCTGGAAGTAGTCTCTCTATCTTATGGTAGGGGTAAGGCTGTCTACATCTCACATCCTCCATACCTTGTGGAAGACGAGATTGGGTTAACGTTCAATTTTTTTTTTGGATGCTTGAGGATGATACTAGAGTCGCACAAGTCGGTTAAAATTCAAAACAAACCGCTTTTGGCTCAAATCTGGTTCGGTTTGAAACCGGTTTTGACATAAAAAGCGGTTCTATAACCTCGCACGGCTCGGTTTAAACCTGTTTGAGACAAACCTGCTTTTGGTTCTCAAACCAATGAACTAAACACGCAAACCGGTTTATAAACCGCGGTTTGGTTATACTAAACCGGTTTCAAACGGTTTTTCCCGTTTGGTTAAAAACCGATTAATTTGTCACCTTTCTCGATAATTTACAAATTACATTGTTGGGCCTATATATTCTCTCTGTATAATAGTTATTGTTGGGCCTACATATATACTCTAGCCCATTATGTAATTGATGTACAGAATTCGGATTATGATGTATTTGTCTTGAAGTTTGAAGGTGACACTTTTTTTGTCTATCTCTGTTAACTTTCATTGTTGAGCTTACTTTAATTCTGTAGCCCATTACGAGTTACGTTTATACGTAGGTTTCTAATTGGGCCCAACACCGCGTGTATACCACTATTTTGACTATTTTAGTTGTTACAACGTCTTGATCTTCAGAATTCAAGATATAACATTAGTTAGAGACTTGGAGCTAGTGGTTATATTTAAAGCTTCTAACGTGTGCTAATATGTACCATTTAAATATTAGAGTTCATGATCTGTACACTATCACCAGTACTAAATAATGGATTTCTAATTATACTACATATCAGGTCTTTAGCGACAGACGTTTCCGTCGGAAATCCGTCGGTAGTAGTGGTTTCCGACGGATTTGTGACAGATATTGTGTGTCGGGAAATCCATGGTCGGTAATTAGTATTTGTTGGAATTCTGTCGGAAACAGCGACAAATGATATCCGTCGGAATTTCGTTGGTAATATTTCGCCGTAAGTCCGTTGAATTATTCTGCTTGAATGCCGCGGTAATTACAATCGCCGAATCGCTTGGAAAATTGTAGACGGTAAAGGGTCACAATTGTGTCAAAAATAGTTGTCGAATGACATCCAAGAATACTTATAAGTGGACATTATAGCTAAAATGTATGTAATTTGATTTGAAATAGCTTAAATGAAACCAATTAATAAAAAGATAATTCGAATTAAAAATATCTATTGTAAGATGTTTATCATCCACATCGGAAAAGTTGCATTCAATTCAAATCAAACCATCCAAAATATACAAAATGAAATTAGAGTATTTAATCCAAATATTCATGTGTTCTGGTTGATGCATGTGTTCCACTTCCTGCACTTGATGTTCCACTTTTCGTTGTAACTGCACTTGCATTTCCAATCGTGATCTCATTTGTGTATTATCCACTTGCAATTTCCGTCCTGTCTCTTCCAAAATTTGCACATGCATAGTATCGATCCCCATTAAAATGCTTAAAACTTACAGAAATGACTTATGTAAACACAATATTGGAACATAGGTCATTGAAGACTTTGACAATAGATGTCCGCAGATGCTTTAAGAAGTTTAACAGCAACAAGAAATCACATTTCAATCAGATTCAAGCTAAAGGAAGCTCATAATTTTCGACAACTATACCTCCAATAAAGACCTAACGTAACCTAACTAACGGCAACAACAAATTACATTCAATTCACAAATATTCTACTGGATTTACCTAAAAAGAGCTCATAATGTTTAACAATTACACCTCCTGTAAGACCTAACATAAATAACTTGCATTCAAAATCAAATTCATATTATGTATTCTAGTTTCTACCATATTAGCTAAAACAAAAGTTAATCACACGTCAAGAAATTACATTCAACCTCGTGTTGAATTCACACATATCCTACTAAAATTAGCAATAAAACAAACTAAATTCATGTATAAGCATTGATTTATGGCTTTTCTCATATTAATGGAATGCAAAAGGCTTGTACGATGAGGATAAAGCTAAAAGTAGGCAATAACTAACAAATACCTTGCAAAATCAATGCACCCGACATTATATAAGAGAACACGATCCTCCCTGTCAACAACAAAAAAAACTCAATGGAACTACTTTTCTACCAGGTGGCTGTTATAAATGTACTAAGGGAAAATAGCAGGAGCATGTCATATTAATTCTTAAATTTAGATTATAAAACTTAAGATATGATCACGATATGATCACAATATATATCTAGCATCAGAAGATCACGATGATGATATTAAATATCAAGGTTGAAAAATAATGAAAGTATCGGTTTATGTAAAAGTCACTGCATGATTAGTAAAGATACTTTATTTGGACATCCCATGTATTTTTCAGAGTTGCTCAAAAGTCAAAATGTATCCGGACAATAATTTAAAAGCACATCCATGAGTAGTTCGACACGCACTGTGAAGAGAACTCGAAGACTTCTTACTTTCTCGCCACGCTTTCAAAATTTCCAACACAACTCTAGAATTACAATGTACCGTGATCGCAAACCATTATAAATGAAATCATGACCAAGAATCGCTAGGTGTTGATCCTGTGATGGGCGTAAGAGCTAGAAGAGCTTGAATTAGCCGATGTGCTGTGTCACCATGAGCCTAGAATCCCGTGTACCCAACCCAATTATGTTACCTTCCTTCTTCCTCTCGTGGCTTCCTCCCATAGATCAAAGTCCTCGATGGATGATCACTAGAGTTTGGTCCATATTTCTCTTCATAGCAGCTTAACCAATATCCTATAATTCATACGAAAATGTGCCAAGAAAATTTATTAGATTAAGTGCTTAATCTATCATGTAATTAAAAGACGACAATAAATTACCGCCACTTGTTTAAGATAGGTGTGATGTACTCCTATGTTTCGCCTCCCAACGCTTCCTCCTGCTCCAGCCTCCTCCTTGGCGCTTGGCCCGACACTTTTGTGCTAGTAAAAGTATGATGGTAAGCTCCTAATACACTTACAGGCCGCTATTTTTGGTTTTCCTACATAAGTTGTCATTAGTTAAGAGTTTACAAATTGATGTATAAAGTCCAAAACTGCTAATAAGTGAATCTAACAAACATAACTATGCTAAAATCTGTTTCGTTTAATGTTATCCAGCATACAAATTCTATTACACTAATAGCAGACATAAACAAACAATTTATGCAAAACAGTTTTAAATATCAACCAAAAGACTAGACTACTACCTAGTTAGTGATACCAAAAAACAGGAAATACCATGTTTCTTGATATATCAGGCTAGGTACAGAAAGATTCAAGAAGAACTTCATATGAAAGGTTAGAAGAACATTTTGTTTAAAGCAAAAGAAGCCAATTAAGCAATAAGTAGATCCATGAACCCTTTTTGAAAACACTAATTTTCATAATTACAATCTTGCAATTCTGTGTTTGTAAATTTGAGCCAAAAATCATAATTTTCATATGTAAAGTTGTCATATAAAAACATAGTTGTTTCCTTATTTTTATTCTAGATGGGCTTCTACACATTGCAGTTTGATAGAAGCAGGCTAGTTTTAGGTTCAACAGAACACACACACACACATAAAATATATGCTTTTAACAGAGATCCAAGATTCAAAATGTTGACCCACTACCTATTAAGTCGAGATTTGTACTATAACTTTTTCAATATCCGATGTTTCGAAAATATGTCGTTATGTTGAAAATGCATAACCAAGTATATAGCATGATGATGAGATAGCATTTGATGACCAAACATATTAGAATAAGACCTAGAACCACATTACTGTATAGCTTGCAGATGAATCCCCATTCGCAGGTCCGGGTCCTCACGAGGCGCCAGAATAGATACATCACCTTAAACTTGACCCACGCTACCTACTTATTATACAAACAGATAAAAATATCACAAGAAGCCCAAAGCAACTACAAGAATCATATCCGGACCACCAAAGATAGAAAAAGTGTTAGCAGAGACCGATCTGCCATCGCAGCTTAACGTCGCACCTCAAACTCGGACCACGTCCGCCGCTGATGGTTGTTGGGTCAATGCTTTCCGATGATGCTCTCACCGCATGATCAAAACGTATGAGATGGTGAAGTCGAACGTAAGTATGGATCATTGGTTACCGATGTTGGTGGCTATGAACAATGAGATTCCGTGAGCCTAGACCATATCCCTTTGAGAAGTTCGCCCAAGCATATCACAATAATCCCAAATAAACATAGTCGAACAATGATGAGGATGGCGCTTCCAACACCAAGTTGACCAACACCGCCAGACATTCCGCATGTAATATAGGCAACGGCCTCACCAACGGCAATCAAGATACCAAGCAACTTCGAGCACCGCCTCGGAAGATGATAATTTAATTACACGCTACACTTGTAAAATCAAGATAATTATCAAGAACAACAAGATCTTATACAAAGAGAATTGAACTTACAATAGGGCACGGTCCTCACGAACATTGTTGTCAACTTCAATAATTTTGGAGCCAGCTAAAGTTGCATAATCAAACCGTAAGGACAATGGGGTGATACCAAGTTCCATGACAATTCCACGGTTTGAAGCGAGAATGACACGATCCAAGAAAAGGATCTGCGCGGTTGTGGAATGTATTACATACAGAGAAGTCGGCCGCACACGAGAAACATGAAAAGAGAGATGACAAGTATATGACCTTCTCTCTCGAATGGAACCTTCCTATCTCAAGGCCTCGCACTTCCTAAGAAAACGAAGAAATGGTCTCACCGTATGTAACACTCTAAAACCACCTCCCATTTTCACAAATCGTAACCACCCACAAGTTGTCGTTAAAAACATACCGTAAGTAACAATCATTATTAGATTATACAACACCCCATAAAGAAGACACTAGATAAACCAATGTACTGTCATTTGCTTTAAATTAAAACTCGCATACAGCGATCAATTAGAGTAAAAAAAACGCAATAAATTGTTTAAATAAGCAATATCCAAAACATTCCCTTTAGTTCTTAAACATTAAGACCTAATAATTTCTTTTAACTAGTTGTGATTCAAAAGACAATAACCTCCACATTTATTCAACAGCTCAACCAAAATCATCAATCATTTACAAGCAATAACAAATCATTTCAATGCAAATAATTAAAATCTGTACATCACCTTTCCTCAAATCCAATAACTTATTCTATTCCTATCACCTACTAGACCACATTTACATTAAATCTTCAAACATCATCAACATGCAAATCATTAACAAAATCAAATCAATAGATCTACAATATCAAAACAAAAACAAAAATCACAAAACGTAAATCTCAGCTTACACAAGTGAATTTTGAGATATTTGATATGAATCAAAATTGGTACGTGGGGGAACGGCTATAAAAGACGAATAATTTACAAGGTTCAAAGTTATAAAACTAGAATAATACAGAACTGTGAATTTATAAAAATCCAAATATGGGTGTTAGAAGAGCACATACGAGATGATGCTTCTAGAAGTGTCATGGTCGCTAATCTTACCGCTATTTCGCAACTATATAACTTACACATGTTATTAACAAAAAAAACCTTGTCAATATTGTGGAAATAACTAGATAATGCAGACACAATAACCAAAACAATTGTGGAAATGACACCGTAATTAAAGTGAACATCACAACTAGCAACTTAATTAATGAGGAATCATGATCACCGGCTAGAGACATTGAACATGCTCCTTACTAATCCTTGCTATTATAGACCATTTCAAACAGTTAACCAACATGTAAGCAAAAAAGTTATTGGTTGTCCATATACGGCTAGAGACATTGAACATGCTCCTTGCTAAACCTTGTTATTATAGACGATTCAAATACACAAAATCTCATCCGAAGCTTATCGAGTAACATCAAAGTTCTTATTCAACCAATCAATCAATCAAAATCTCATCAAAACACTTGTCACGCATTTCGTCGATCACTTGGTCTACACATATCATAATACCCTCCAAACAACACATAAGCTCAACAGATATTATATCTCAACCACAATAAACCCAAACAACACATAAACAACACATACATCATAAACAAGTAAAAATTAGCGTAAACAATACATACATCGAAACAACACATATATCGTAAAAATCGGACGGGTGGCGGATGATTGAGTCCTTTAAACAATTATACCTCGCTTATACTCGGTTTGCGCAGTATAGTTATATAATTCAATTATGCAAAGACTAACTACAAATACGCTTAGCAAATGTCATTAAAATAATAATAACAATTATACCTCGCAAGTCCTTTAAATGCCTCTCTCAACAAAATAACTCTTACCAACCGCAATCCTCCTCCCAACAACCAAACTCAGATTCGATCCATATTTGGGCGTAACCTCCAATCAAGGGCCGCACTTCCACTCATCCCGACATCAATATCATACACCACATTACTCCTAGCCAAATGCCTCCCTTCCGCATCTTACTACCGCCATTCGCAACGGTCCGACACTCACCGCACCGCCAAAACCGGAGTTATTTTGTAACGGCAACGGAATTGGTAACGCATTGATGCCGTGTCGTCGCATGTGAGATACCGGTGGAGTAAGTAAGGCCATTGACGCCATGGTTAGGGTTAGGGTTTATAGTAGCGGATATGGTAGGAGTGTTGGTGTTGTAAATTTGGCGGAAGTTGGGGTAGGTAGGTGGTTGGAAAGTGTAGGAGGTGGATATGAGGCTATGGAGTAGGGTGGTTGTTGTGGTGGTTGTTAGGGTTCATGATTTGATGATCGTATTGTTGTTGTTGATTTTGTATTTGATTTTGGTTTGAATGGGAAGTCATTTATGAGATTAAATTGTTAGGGTTTGTTTGTTATTGGATGGAAGAGTGGGAGGAGCGAAAGGAGTGTGATTTGGGGATGTTGACAGTGATGATTTTGATCACCAAGTCACTTAAACTAAAAATTAAAAAATAAATTTAAAAGTCATAGATTAGTTTTATGAATGAGTTTTGTTATATATTTCACACAATTTTATCTCTCTACATCCAAATATTTTGATATATCAAATAAATCGAAAAATTAGTCCTTGTTATTATAGACCATTCAAATACATCGAAAAATCGTACGACGGTGGCGGATAGATGGAACAAAGAAATCACGCTTTAGAGGAATACTTTGTGCTTAATTTTATAAGTTTTTTTTTTAAAAGTGAAGTTTTAATTGTAATAAGTGTAAAAATCGATTTTGATAAAAGTGTCTATGGTTAAAAAATCGATTTTGAAGTATTATTAGGGTGTACTTTATAATTTCTTACCTATATATAAAGAAAATAAAAGTGAAGTTTGAAAATCGATTTTAGTAAGTTGAAACACGAGTCGACATAGTTTAATATACCATATATGTTCATATTAAATTTTAATATTTCCGTCAGAAATATTATTTATTTCCGACGGATTTTCGACATAAATATTAAAATATAAAAACTCATTTGAAATTAAAACATTTTCAACGGATTAGCGAGGAATAAATATAGATGTCGAATGGCGCGGAAATTCACGTAGGTTATATGAATTATCGACGGATTTCCAACAACAATCGAATCTCATGGAATTCGTCGGAAGTTACTAGGAAAAGATCACTTGTCGCTGTTTCGTCGGAATATGGTTGGTAAATTAGCGACGGAAATGTATCCGTCGGAAAATCCGTCGCTGAAAGTCCACTTTCTAGTAGTTATATAATAGATCATACAAGTATATAATTAAAGAGTTGTGGAATCGAACATATGAATTAAACATTATACACCTTGTCGTGTATTAATACTTCTATTATGTATCAAATGCAAAGTTATAAATATATTTTGCTAATTAGCTGAAGCTTTGATACATTATACCAAATTTATGCATAATTTTAGAGTTTACGCTCTAATCAATGGTACTTGAAAGACGCTAAGTAATTTGATTAATTACATGCATTTTAAAAAGTTTATTTTCACTTAGCTCAAGTTTATTGAAGCTATTATAGCTTGCACATTTAGCGGTATTTGTTTAAGTTCATATATAGGCTCATGATATGATTTCTTTATATTCCATAAGTTTATATTGTCTCGACTTACGATTTTATTTTATAATTTAAAGCTGAAAAAATAAATTTATAAACTGAAAATTAGCTTAGACTAACAAGCTAAAATATTAGTATAATCATATAACTTTATAAATACATATATAAGTTTAAACAAATTCCCTTTTAGAAGAACTTATTGGAAATGATATGTTTTTAATTTTTATTCCTAAGTACTCTTTTAAAAGCATTGCGTATAGTGGCACTTATTCACACATGTCAATTTGACACATCAGCGACACATCAAACAACTCACTCAACTCACTCGTACACCAAAATACCGCCCTTTCTCATAAGATGCTAAAAAGGTACCACTCATCATTTTTTTTTTCTTTTTCATTTTTTCAAACAAATTAACTTTCATTCATTAGATTAAAATATAAATAATATTTTTATAAAAAAAAATACATTTAAGTTTAAAGCTTATATTCATTTTTTATAAAAAAAAAGATATTAAAATTTGAAACATACCAAAATAGCCCAAACCCAATTAGCGTGCCATTTAAGCAATCTAATAACCTCCACCTCAAAAAAAGAAATAAAAAGGTTATCTTCCTAACGCATTAAATCACACAACACACATTGTATAAACTCATTTAATCGGGGAAAATTAAAAAATAATAACTTTTTCTCCACTCACGCACGCTTAGTTTACCTCCCTCACTTATGCGTGGCATCCAACTAGCGACACCAATTTTGGTTCCACGTAGGACTGGCGGGCTGTGTGCGCTACCATAACGAGTGCTCTAATAGTATGTGCTATAATATGTAATGTGATAAAGTGGGCTTTTATTTTTCTTTTTTTCTGTTGGTAAAATCATGACATGTGGTATTAGGAAGATTTTTTGGAAGACTTATTTTGCAAACACAAAGAAAAACTACTAGTAAGAAGGAATGAAGAGAAGATTTGTGAAGTTTGTACAAAAAAGCGCGAGCCAAAATAGTTACTCCCTCCATTCAAAAATTATTGTTATTCGATAAAAAAGCACATAATAGAAAAACTTAATTATTTCTGCTTTTTCTTTTTTACTTTTTTACAGAATAACAATTTAACTAACTATTTAAGGTTTTCTCTAAAATGTGTAATAATAATTTTAATAAAGAATAATAAGGTAAACTCGATTAAAATTCTCTATCTATATTTAGTAGCAACAATTAAATTATAACATTAAGGTGGACTATTATTCTGAAAAAGGTTGTATATAAAAGCAGGGTTATAAAAGGCGCGTCTTGACGTTGCTAAAGTGCGAGGCGTGACCTACACGTTATGAAATAAACCAATGCGTCGACTCTAGCTGTAACATGAGATGAAGCGTGAAAAAGCGTGAGGCGTGATGACTTTTTTAAAGTTCAACTCCGAAAATAAACATTTTTTTTAAAAGAAAAAAAATGAAAAAGATTACATGCAAGGATACTTTATTGACTTTATTCCTTATGTATAACACTTTTGTAAACTCGATATATATAAGATTAAACTGCGAAAAATGTCTCTAAACTTTGCCAAAATTGTGAAAGTTGTCCTCAAAAAAAAATATGCAAATAATGTCCCTAAACTATCAGTTTTTTGCGAGTTGTGTCCTTGCCGCGTTATTGTAGTTGCAAATTAAGTTTTTTGACTAAAACTGTTGGAAATTCTCGTTAGTTAGTCCTCACGCCTGCACGTGAGGTGTTTTAGTATTTTCACTTTTCCCGCCATCAATCCACCGACAGTCCCACTAGCACACCTAACTTTGTTTTGAGCGACATTTTTTGCAACAAGGTTTTACTACTCTCATTCTTATATAACCCGATTAAGCAGTCACTATTACACATCCTCGAATCAACTGTTACTGCTCATCATCTTGTTCACCTAAAAAAATGGTTCTTTGTGTCTTTGGTCTTCAATGTGTAGTTAGAACTTCTTGGACTAACTGGAATCCTGGTAGGCGATTCTACTCATGCCCGACATACAAAAGTTTGGCTCTTGATCAAAATAATAATAATAATGTTACATTTTACAAGTTGCCTCTGTTTTCTTCTTTTTAATTACATTTCTTTCATTTTACAGAACTCGAGTTGTCCCTTCATCGGTTGGGTGGATCCACCGATGTGCGACCGATCTTTAGACATCATCCCTGGGAGATGCTTTGAAAGATGCGTTGGGGTTAGAGTAAGAGAAGGTTGACTACGAGGAGCATAGGGCAAATGAGGAGGAGACCCGGGCAAACCAGGCAGAGCTTCGGGCAAAATGGATGAGTGAAAGTTAGTGTATATGAACAATGTATTTTGTTGATGTACATTATGGTATCGCAACAATGGTTCAAGTATCTTTAATTATCTAATTTGATTTGTGTTATTTGTTTGTTAAGTAGGATTATGGTTGTTTATGATTTGTGTAATTTTTTGTTAAGAGGATTATGATTTGTGTTCAAGAAGAATAGGTGGAGTAGAAGCAATAACACTTTAGGTGATTTGGTGAATGAATCAGAATCATCTCGTTAGAGATTGAGTTATCATGATTTAGGTTTGGTTTGCTTTGAATGCCATGTTTGTTGTAATACTCATGCTATCAAAATGGGCAACTATGGTATTGTCATACTACCTAATGACCGAATTGAATGCCCTATTTGTTGTAATACTCATGTCACAAATGGACAACTATGGTATTGTCATACTACCCGATAACTACATTGGTATGTATATATTTGTTAGCCAATGTACTTTACTCTTGTATAAATACCCATGAATGTGTACATTTACCTCTTTTAGTGTTGAGGGGCATTTGTTAAGTAGGATCATGTATTTGTTAAGTAGGGTTGATGGAGTAGGAGTGTATCGGTTATGTGTTGATAATGAACCAAATACTGGTTCATATAGTTGCAATGAAGCAGTGAAACACTTATGGGCACTCACAGACTCACTCATCTGCATGTGTACATTTCTCATTTTTATCGTTGTTGACTAAAAAAATCAAAGCCGACCCACATCAATTTTGACTTATGTCATTCAACACAAGTAAGTTGTTATTTAACCCGACCCACATTAATGTTTAGGGACATTTTTTGCAACAAAATTCCTGTACAATAAATAGATAAACCAGACCCCCAACTCCCCTCACCTAACTTTTTGCCTCAATTGGACTTTGAAAACCATGGTTGAAAAAGGTTACTCTATTGAATTGTCGTTGAAAATATGAATATATTGTTTACTACCTTTGTTACTCTACTTTCGTATTCGTTAGTTTATGCATATCATTTTTTTTTATGTTTGTAGAAGGGATTTTCATTGATTTTCTGATACAAGCAGTGACATTGTATCATCAAGCAATGATGAAGTCAATGTTCAAGTTGCCAATTGTTCCAAAATTCAACTGTGAACGGGTATACTCAAGCGTTGATGATTATGATACAAGCAAGGACATTGTATCATCAAGCGTTGATGAAATTAGCGTGATGAACTCAATGTTGAGATCATTAAATGGATTGAAAGATGTACCTTAATGTGGCCATCAAAAATGTTCTCATGAAAAGGTTCCACCAAACATGTTCCAACAAAAAAATGTTCCACATCAAAACTGCTCAAATGCATACTAGCCCCGCCAAAGACATCATACTTGGGATTGTACTGTAATAAGACATTTGGAATTAAAAGATCCACATATGGTTTAGGAGCAAGTCCAGATAATGACATTAAAGGAAAAAGGAAGGTTGAAGTTGCAGGTGGAAAAAGGCAGCTTGCCAGCAAGAAATGATATCTTTGTTAAGTGATTTGTGTTGCTCCAGTTAAGGATGAAACAGTCGCTGTAATAACTTTATGGTAGTTGAAAAAACTTTGGTTGTATGTTGGTAGTATTATGTAATATATTTGGATGTTAGTTATTGGTCATATGGTCTTAATCACTATTGTTTAACAAACATAACAGAACTACAGAAAAAGCGATTGTCTTATTATAAAGACATACTAATTATCTTCATCACCATTGTTTAACAAACATAACAAAACTACAGAAATAGCAATTGTCTTAATCTAAAACTCGCAAACAACAATAAAACTTAAAGAAATTGTTTATCTCACTCATACATAAAACCATTCAAATTGCGGCTTGTTTGGAAGCCTTTCTGGTACTTTTTCTCCTCTGAGTACCAACCTCTTGGGTTGATTGTGAATCTATTGGTTTACTTGCTCTCGCATCGGTTTCAGCTTGTTTCAAAGGTCTCCAACACCCTCGCATCTTACCTTCTTCTTGCTTTTCCTTTTGCATTATTTTTCTTGGACCCAGACATGCTCTTTTGTTGTGACTGTTGTACCACATTGGCTACAAGTGACGTCTTTCCATTTTTGAAAGCTTCCCACCCTTGACCATTTCCTTGAATGCATTCTCACCGCCTCCTTTGGTATCTCTCTTCTTCCTTGGTCACCAACTCGAAACATGATGATGGCTGGGGCAATAAGATACTAGGATGTCGACTTGGGCCAAAATTGACTATTAGCAACACATTCAATCTTATGGTTGTACGCCTCCTTCCATGTTTTTAGCCAATATGCTTGATGTACCCAATCCTCAGATGTACCTACCTCCCTACCATCATTTGCCATGCTATACATTGATGCCACAACATGTTTGCATGGAATATCGTTTAGCTCCCATCTCCTACATGTACATGTCCTTAACCTCATATTCACACACATTGGTCATTCCATGGTCCCTTACACTGGTAAATGTTCGCCTCATTCCAAATAACATCATACTCATTAGCTTCTTGCTTAATTACATCATAAATGGATGTTGCATTTGGTGTTAAGGGACCTGCACACTTATCTATGACCTTTTGCACATTCACTATCATCTTCATCAAATACTCCCTAATGTATTCCAAACACCCTATTATTGGTTTATCTCTACCATCTACCAACTTATTGTTGAGTGACTCTCAAAGGTTGTTGACCAGAATCTCACACTTAGCTCTACCTATTTTTTTAATTAACGATTAAGGATAAGTTAATGTCCACTATATACACACTTAAAGCACAAATATGAAAAATGATACACTTGAAAATGAGCCCTTAACCATGAGGTTGGTGGTATCTTTCTTAACCAGTCATGAGCTTTCGGGTCGTAGTCTTTCAGCTGCCCCATTAGATGTTTAAACTGAGGCACAGTAGTTGTTGTTACACACTTTCACATAAAATCCTTGTAAAGCATTCCTTTGAAAATCTGCTTCTTGTTCTCATGGATGTGTCTAACACAGAATCTGTGTTCAGCAGAAGGAAAAACCTCTTGAATAACTTGTAGAATACCCTGTTACAAGTAAGACATAGTGGATTAAAACATTGCTTATGTCTAACGAATTATTTTGTAAGTAGTGTTAATTGAATTTATTATACCTTTTTTCTATCTGAAATGAAAGTGTAGTTGTAGTTAGGTTGTAAATCAAGGTCATCACCTAGATTTTTTAGGAACCACAACCAAGAACTCTTGCATTCTGCCTCAACAATAGCATGTGCAAGAGGGTAAATACCATTGTTAATATCAATACCAACAGCAGTCAAAATTTTCCTTGTATATGGTCCTTTTATGAAAGCACCATCCAATCCCAATATCTCTCTTCTTGTAGCTCTGTACCCAGCTTTAAGTTCACCAATACACACATAAATTCTTTGAATACCCTTGAATTAAAAGTCAGATCTGTGTTGGTTTCCACTTGTATCTTGACTATTGTGCCTGGGTTTTTTGCTCTGAGCCCCATAACATAATCTCTAAGTTGGGCATACTGTTGTTTGTGAGCACCTGACATCTTCTCCTCATCAATTTCCTTTGCCCTGAAATCTTTATCGAATGTTACGTTTATTAGTAACCTTTGTGTTAATTCAAGCTGTAATGCTTTGATTGAGATTTTGGGATTTCTATTAAGAATCTTGATGACATAAATTGACAGAAACCTAGATGTAACACCGGTAAGATCTCTTGTTTGGATACATTTATGAGTATCATTCAATGTTTTAACTGACCAACATTTCTCATTGTCTCACTTTGAGATGAGTAGGTCCCATGGGCAAGGGGGTTTATGATTCTTGATTTTATATCCTTTAGGACTAACACCCTTACATTTAATGTCCTTATGCTTGTTGGTTTTCTCAGATTGGCCCCGTGTCTATGAGGTGGATGACATATACCCTTTTCTACCATATTTTGGATTGAAGGAACTTGCTCCAACCACAGTGACGTAGCACTTAGCTTTGACCCTATACTTATCGATATTAGAACCAAGATAGCTCTCCGGCCCGCAAGGCATGCATCTTCACCTTTTCACCGCTTTTTCTTGTAACAAACTCTTCTCCCACCCTAAATGCACTTTCGCTTATTTTAGACTTACCCTTATAAGACCTTATCATTACCTTCAACCTTTCCTTCTTAGACCGCACCATGTTCAACATCGCCCATCAAGATTATCAGGCCATCCATTTCAACCGAAGGTGCAAGTACCCCTTCAGCAGAATTTTTCGAATGAAGTTTGGCAGCAGCTTATCTCCTACTGTCTTTAATGTTTGAATCCAGCTGAAATGAGAAACCACGCATGTCAACATTAGGTTCAGGTGTTGGGGTATCATGTTCAAAATCACTACCACCCCCTTCTGGTTCTGGTTCTTTCCTCTGGGAAAGGGCTTCTTGAAAATCAAGTTCTTCCCTTTCCACAACCTCCTCATCAAGCTCTTGGACAATATTTCGATAAATCACACCCCATTCCCTGGATATAAGTACTCATCAATCATTTATGATGTATCTTCTGGCCTTTCATCAAAGCATGCATCCTGATCCAAATTCACTGCACTATCTTGCTAGAACAAGTCGTCATCAAAATATGTCTCAGCTTGTTTACGCTTTGAATGCATAAAACCAGGAATAGGGTCACAATCACTGTCTTCCATCATATTTAAGTAATTGAATCCATGGGTTGAGGATGGTGACTCATTTTCACAATGCATGAATCCTACATTATCAACATTAACAGTACTTTCAACCAATGGACAAACATTAGTGGTTGAAGCTTTCGTGGGTGCCATTTCATAATGCCTTGGTACTTAGCTTTGAGGACTGAAAACCATTAACCAACAACATATGTTTTTCTACCAAAGATACATCAGCCTCTACATAAACAACTATTTCCTTATGAGAAAAGTTCAATGCAAAACAGTTTTTTTCTAAAGAACAAACCATGCGATCTCAGCCATTTATTTTTCTTATCAAATAAAAAAACCTACTTTCATCTATTTTCTTAAAATTAAAATATCTCGCAAACCATTAATTGTTATGCGAAACTAATTATACCGTTGCGACGAGAATTAAATTATCTTTATATAGATATGCACTTCCATATACTTTCGACGATTTTTTTTTTCAAAATTTTTACCGAGATGAATCACATGTGACTCGGAAAATCACGTGTTATGTATTATTTAAAAATCACATGTAGCTTGTGAAATTACATGTGATTTTATCACGATAAATTTGAAAAAAATCGCCGAAAGTATATAGAAGTGCATATCTTGAAAGATAATTTAATTCTCGTCATGATGATGTATTTTTCAGAATGAAGGTTACTGCTTACAAGATACTGCTTTAAAAAATATGTGAAAAATGTATTTTTGTTTGTTTGATGGAAAAAATGAATGGATGAAATTGCATGATTTGTTCTTTAGGTAAAAATTGTTCTGCATTGAACTCACCTCATTTCCTTATACTTAAGGACAAATTTTAACAATATCTTGACATCCTGATCCGAAATCAATGGAACTAATCCATCATCTAAAGACAGGCCTGGGACCCTAAAATGGGTAAACAACAATTGTTTATTATCACCCAAACCCAGTTCAACTAAGATTTTGGCCATCTCGCGCATGGAGAACTTGTCACAATCAATTAGGTTTACATGATCAACCATATTAAACTTGTACACTCTATCGTGGTTAAAAAACTCACCAAAGGGTGGATTTGAATAGTGAAGAGCTTTGGGTACGATCCTATGAACATAAATCAACAAAACAAAAACCCAAAATTAAAAACATCCAACATTATCATTAATCAAGGTAACATGCTTTACTTTCCGGATATACATTGCATGGTCATTCAAACAAAACTACCCAAAAAAAAAAAAAAAAAAAAAAAAAAATAAAAAGTCGTCAGTAACTTCAAAGAAGACGGGAATCGATGAACTCCGACCTCTAATTTGCCAACCGTCCATGTTGGATCTATCGTTAATCGAGGTGATTTCGACAATATAGAAGTTGGAAGCAAATGTTCGATGTTATAGGTGCCAGATGTGTTAAGTGGTAAGAATGAGAGAAGTAAAACATCATGCAAAAATGTCCTCAAACAAAGTTAGGTGTGCTAGCGAGGCATGTGGATTTGATGGCGAAAAGGAAAAGATTAATACCTCACGCAACGCACGCGAGATTAACTAACGAGAATTTTAACGAGCGCTAGTAAAAAAAAACCAAATATGCAACTACAAAGAACGAGGCAAGGATATATTTTGTTTACTTTAAGTCAAACTTTCTTTTTTTAACTTCATACGATTCTCAAACACGAGGCTTCATCTTGCCACCACCAAGCTTCATGGCTACTTGTAACTTAGGGTGAGATCGGTCCGGACCGGACCAACCGACAAGAATCAAGACCGAATTAAGGTAAAAACTGTGACCGAGACCGAGACCGAATGCGGTTTGTTGGTCCGTCCGGCCCGATCCATCGGCCTGGACCGGACCGCTTAGAGTCTACTACGCTAAAATAGCCGGCCATGATCCGGACCAAAACCGACTAAATTAAACGATAGATCGAACCGGACTAAACGCTACGGTCCGTCCGCTCGGCCGTCTTCTTTCCCCTACTTGTAACCTTGTACTCCGTATAAAATTAATAGAGAAAGACAAGGAATAAATCACACTCACTAGGTACACAAAGTCAAAGTCATGTATACCGTTTCCACTAGTAAAGTACGGCGAGTCTGGTTTTTGTGTTCCCACATGTCATGAACAGTTCTTATGTTTATTACTCATCAATCAATCAAACAAGCACCTACCGCTTCATTTCACCCAGTCAACTCAAAGTAACACACCCTATATTCCCTTTTATTATATAAAGCTAGTTAGTTAGTTAACTCATTAAAACAAACAGCTACGGCTAACTGCTGCTGCTTAGCTGCTCATGTCAGGTTCGATTTATTATTTATTTATTTATTTATTTATTTATTTATTTATATTTTTTACGTTTTATAGTTGCTTTACCAAACACTTTTATTAAAACAAACAGCTACTGCTAACTGCTACTGCCGTGACTAGAGTTACTACTAATTAATGCTAGTTTGGCAACAAGTATTAAATTAAATTTGGTATTTCGAGATGATTGAATGGAAATCCTACCAGTACTGACATCACTAAAAGTAGGTCACTTAGGTGATTCCTTAAACTAGCTTGATCCCTTAGGGGTGTTTGTTTAATCTTATATGTGGCTTATGAGCTTATTTGTGTTTCCGCTTATATTTACAAGTCTCAATTTTCCGGCTTATTTTGAGATTTGTGGGCTTATATAAGTTTTTATAATATGATAAACTTATATAGGCCAAAAGTCTTAAAAAAAGTCAGGGATATAAGCGAAATCAGATAAGTTCATAAGCTCACATATAAGCTTAAACAAACACCCCGCATAGCTTTGCTGGAACTGATGTAGTGAGATCTAATATTGATAAGAGTGCCTCACACTAAGGAGAGGCGGAGACAAGGAGGGGGGTGGGGTGGGTAGGCACGTGCCCCTCTAACGAAAAATATTGTAGTGTAAATATTTTAAAATATCTGGTTACTTTTGTAATTTGTCCCCTTAACGAACAAATTTGTAGTGTAGTTTCTAAAGATTATCAAAGTTTGTGACTCCGCCCCTGTTACTAGGCCACGTAGGTGGTGGTTGTTTTTGTAAAACAAACAAACAACTACTGCTTCTGCTAACTGCTAGTTTTGCCAAACATATCAACATTTCTCGTGCTGGTGTTGAACTAAAGAAGTATGTATAAATGCTTGACTAAAGGAATGGATGTAACACATAAGGATTAAGAGTTAAGACTGGAGATATAGGTTATTAGTTAAGACTCTCGTGTTTAAACAACTACTCTAATAGTTTATTTAGTTTCGAGCGAGAAAGGGATAGGATATGAATCCTGAAAATTAGCACCCGCTGCTTGTTTGTTTATCATGTCTTTTTGGGTAAAAGGGCCTTAAAACCCCGTAAATATATCCAAAAACTTTTAAGAACAAATGACATAGGTGAATCCCATGTCCTCACTCGCTATATAGGCGATTTGACTCTACAAATGTAACAAAGCAACATACATCCGCTAAATGCAAAGAACAAACACTAAAGTACTAAACTGCTAACAATGAATAGGAAACGATTACATTTAAATAAACAATATAAATGTAAGACGCCTAGGTTCATAGAACTACTTCCAGAGAGAGCAACTCTATCTTCAATGTGGTTTGTTTATCATGTCGGTTGATACTCTATGTGTTGGTTTGTTTATTCTCATTTAGTGGGTGTATTTCTAAGCTTATGTTCAATAAGTAGCTTATGGCTTATGATAAGCTAATGTTGAGTGTTTTGATTAGGTTATGATGAAAACGTGAAAAATAGGCTTATAAATTTATTTAAGCCCATAAATGGGTAAACGGATGTGGTTTTCCTTGTTGAGGTTGCCCGGGAGGCGAGCCTTTTGACTCAAATGTACGCGGTCTCACCGGTTAATCCTGATCTGCTTCCGGCCCTTCCCTGCCACCCCAAATGTACACACCTAGCGAGGTTTGAACCCTTGACCTCTTGTTTGAAAGCCGCTGACCTTACCACTAGGCCATTTGGTGGTGTTCTTATATAAGCCCATAAGCCACAACAAAAGGGGCTTATTAAATCCTCCTTATATATGCTTAAGATCCTAAACTAATAAGCTTATCCAAACATTTCAGTGGGTTTGTTTCAGCTACACATGCTAACAAGCCCCATCAAAAAGCTAAAACAAACACCCCTGTAGATAGTAGCTTCCTGGACGGGTATAATGTGGCAGATAACCTTTTAAGCATGCTTAAGAATTTGAGCGTCATAAGAAAGTTGACTTTATGATTTTATGTGTTATTTTGCACTTTATCATGTGAACAATATGAATAGCCAACACCATGGCCTTCATGTTGCTATTAACGTTTTTGTCCTAGTTGTAGTTTATGGGAGCCCTGATACACTTTCTTCAATTCTCAGGGTATAATATTAAGGAGCTAGTTCAAGAAGCACAGTTTCGTTGGCTAAGGCCTGCAGAGGTGCTGTTTATACTGCAGAACTATGAGGAAACACAGCTAAACCATGAGCCGCCTCAAAAGCCACCAAGTAATTCTTTGTATCATGTTCATTCTTGAAAGTATCCGTCTAAGTGCGTTGGCTGATATATCTGTTACCTTTTCGATTTAATTTTCTCACAGGTGGCTCTTTGTTCCTTTTTAACAAGAGGGTCCTTCGTTTTTTCCGTAAAGATGGTCACAATTGGCGGAGAAAGAAGGATGGGAAGAATGTTGGTGAAGCGCATGAACGTCTAAAGGTTCTTTCTATTCTCATTTTTGTTGTAATTTTTTGCTTAAGAGTAGATCAGTTGAATTATATTGACTAGTACAGCCGTGCAACTCTTGAAACAGAATAGGAACAATTTTTATCTCGTTATTTGAAGCTTTCTCAACATAATTAAGTTTCTCTATGATTTTGAGTAGACACGTATATTTACCAATGTTGCAACCCTTTTCTTTAGGTTGGAAACGATGAAGCTTTAAATTGCTACTATGCACATAGTGAGGATAATCCACATTTTCGGGCGTTGTTATTGGATGTTAGACTCGTAAGTATAACTAGTCTCTTGATTCTTTACATATGTTTTTTGCTATATATTACAAACGGTAACTTGACTTGTGTTTCTTGAATTTCTGGTGGCAGGGCAATGGAGCATATCGTTCTCGTTCATTACAGAGATACAACCATAGTAAGTCTAATAGACTTGACTATAATTTGAGTTTACATTTTGCTTGAGCTTAAAGAGTAATTTGAGTCCATAAGATGTCATTAGCTTTTTTATTTTGCAGGGTAAGCATAGTGCTGGACCCATTACAGCATCGACTTTGGGATCTTCTAACATCATTCAGAGTTCCAACAACTACGCCACTCAGCCTGCTGCAAGTGAATTTGATGAAACTTACAACAGCACACCTGGTCCCAGTTTCCTGGATGATAGTCCAGGTCTTTTAACCAATTCCAATGGGGCAAGTCGCTCGAGTCTAACTGAAAGACTTGACGAAATCGATAGTTCACCCGAACTTCAGATTGATGAGGCGTTGAAGAAAATTCAGAAGCAGTTGAGTCTGGAACAGGTGAAAGATAACCACACATTCTATAACGAGAATGAGTATCTGGACGCATTTGAGGAGTTCCAGTATGGTTCAGACAATTCCGTGTCTCTACAATATCCAGGTTTGCCTCTTTTTCTGTGTTGCTCGTAATCATGTATACAACATAGTCTTATTATTTCATCATTGTCTTTACTGGATGTCAATCATAATGGTGCTAGATATAGCTCAAGATCAAATAAACATATCGTGCAATGGTGCAACCGACTTCGGGAGACTAAGTCAACAAAACTATAGTTGGAAGGACGTGCTAACATATGACGGGGTTGCAGCATATGATGGTTCACTACAAAATTATATGTACTCGTCAGATACAAATGTAAGCCTCTATTCATTTTCGTGTAATATGGTGCAATCACTCTGTCCTGTAATTGACAAATTAACTCTTTACTATCCTCGCTTGTTGTTCTTCAAACAGGACGTGCTTTTATCTCAACAACAAAGCGATCCAGTGGAAGAACTGCTGAAGCACCATTCTGGAGATACTGGTACAAGTTACGACTGTAAGTCTAATGCTCTTTTGCAATCAAAGGGTTTCAATGTTAACCTGACTTTGCAAACCGTGGAAATAAGGGTGGCTAAATGGGCGGATCGGGTTGGTCTGACCCACATACACCTTTTTATTCTTTAGGTAGAATAGCAACCATCATGTGTAACTCGGATGGATCTTTGATCCTTTTCATTTTAATAATTTAAAAGTAGGTAGAATAGCAGTCTAATCCGCGAGAAGGTATAATGCTTCTGAATTCTTTGTCATTGACTTTTTTTCCGTTTGACCAGCAAGATACATTTGGCCCGTTTCCGTTTTAGTTAAATATGTTAGCTAAAAGTAAACCCATTCAGTCCGTAGAGATAAAGATAATGAAAATCGACCCATTTGTATGTAAAAGGGTCAAAATAGCCACCTGAAACAATGCATTCTCTGACAGCTATATTGTATATCCAGCATCCATATTGCCATCTCAAGAACTTGAAGATTCAACATTTCCGTCATATATCCCTACAAGAAATATGTATCAAAGTGATGCGGACATATTCTCAACTCTGTTTGACCAAGGACAGATTGGAACCCCACTCGCTTCAGATTCAAGTTTAACCATTGCACAGGAGCAGAAGTTTAAAATTCGTGAGATATCCCCTGAGTGGGTTTATGCGACTGAGCCATCAAAGGTGAGTTCGTAAAAGTTAAATAAGAAAATCCTCGTTATCGTGGCTTGTTGGTTATTTACACATTCCTTGATGCAGGTGCTCATAGTTGGGACTTTACATGCGATCCACAAAATACTGAATGGATATGTATGTTTGGCGACACTGAAGTTCCTGTTGAGATTATTCAGGAGGGAGTCATCAGTTGCCATGCTCCACCTCATACGCCTGGAAAAGTTACTATTTGTATTACCTCTGGCAATCGGGAGGCTTGTAGTGAGGTCAGGGAGTTCGAGTATCGTGATAAACCACACATGCACTTGCATAATACTTCAACGGAGAATGAAATAAGTAGGAGCGCTGAGGAATTGCGGTTACTTGTCAAGTTTGTGCAAACACTATTATCTGATAAAATTGGCCAAAAGGGTAGTGAAGAGTCATGGAATCAGATTATCGAGGCTCTTACAGGCGACAGCCTGGCATCATCTAGAACAACCGATTGGCTTCTGGAAGAACTTTTAAAAGATAAGCTAGAAACGTGGCTTTCATCTAAATTGCAGGATGATAACACCCTTCCCGCCTTGTCCAAAGGAGAGCAAGGGATCATACACATGGTTTCCGGGTTGGGATTTGTGTGGGCCTTGGCACCTATACTTAAATGTGGAGTCGGTATCAATTTCCGTGACGTTAATGGCTGGACTGCTCTTCATTGGGCTTCACGTTTTGGAAGGTAACCTTCATTTTTATTCATGTTATGGTCTACTGATCTTATCTCAGCAATCGATCATCATATTTGATGCATAAAACATCTATGGAAAATCGTAAAAATGAACAAAAAGTGTTCGGGAATTCAGACCAACACAACCCAATTCTTCTCGTTTCAACCTGCACGTAAATTACATTTTCAACCCGTTACCTAGCCCACCCGACCTGCCTGTTTTTCCACCTTAGTTTTGTGCGCATGCATATATTAGTTAGACCTTAAAACCTGAATTGATCTCTTTTACTAGCAGGGAAAAAATGGTAGCTGAACTCCTAGCCTCTGGTGCATATCCTGGAGCAGTGACGGATCCCAGCCAAAAAGACCCAACTGGACAAACAGCAGCATCTATAGCCGAGACACATGGACACAAGGGTCTTGCAGCTTATCTCTCAGAGGCGGCACTAACTAGCCATCTTTCATCCCTCACATTAAAAGAAAGTGAACTATCTAAATGTTCTGCTGACGTGGAAGCCGAAAGAACAGTAAATAGCATCTCAAACCAAAATCTTGTAGTTGAAGATCACCTATCTCTCAAGGACGCTATAGCTGCTGTGAGGAACTCAGCTCAAGCTGCTTCACAGATACAAGCTGCTTTCAGGGCACATTCTTTTAAGAAGAGGAAACAAAAGAAGCTGCTGAACGTGAACGTGCAGATGAGTATGGTCTCCTTCAAGTGACATTGAGGAACTTTCAGCAGTATCAAAGTTGACTTTTGGAAATGCACGTCATCATAATGCCGCCTTAGCTATCCAGAAGAAGTATCGAGGTTGGAAAAGTCGTAAAGATTACCTTACACTTCGCAAGAAAGTAGTGAAGATACAGGTTCTCATTCCTTTCACTCATCAAAAACTCATACGTTTATTGCACGTAGTTCATTTCGTTCATGGTTTTATCGTTATCATTGACAGGCTCATGTAAGAGGTCACCAGGCAAGGAAAAAGTACGAAGCCATCTGTTGGGCTGTTGGTATAGTGGAGAAAATCATATTGAGGTGGCACAGGAAGCGAGTTGGTTTACGAGGATTCCATTTGGATTCCATCGATGAAAGTGCAGATGAAGACATTGCAAAGATATTTCGGAAGCAAAGAGTAGATGTAGCTCTGGCTGAAGCGGTTGCCAGGGTGCTCTCTATGGTGAACTCAACGCCTGCAAGGCAGCAATACCGTCGCATGCTTCAAAAATATCAGCAAGCCAAGGTTAGTCCCTTTACTTGATTCACAGCAATCTATGTTTCTCATATGTGGTAAAATGGGTGGATTGGGTAAATGGGTTAAGGTCAATAGACTAATTTTCGTACAGGTCAATTTAGGCTAGGCGTAGTTTGAATTTTTTAAGAGCAAGGTCAAGGTTCGATCCTCACCCTGCAAGGCTGAGGTTCTTTTCTACCTTTAGAACCGGAAATAGCCTCTCTACCTGGGTAGGGGTATGGATGTCACGTTTTAACCTCCCCATACACCGCGTGAAGACGGTATTGGGACCCATAACCCGTGAAGACAGACGTGACCCACAACCCGTAACAGATTGGGAGTTACTTTTTTTTTTTTTTTTTTTTTTTTTTTTTTTGTAGTTTGAAATTTTTGTACGGCTAGCCTACTAGCTCTTTGAGGTTTACTTGGCATTTACAATACTAAAATTTGAAAATTTTGGAACTTTTGCAGGCGAGCAAGAAGGTCGGAAAATGAAGGAGGCACGACGTCTCAACTTGATGCAAGCAGCTGGTATGGAGACTGAAGAGTTTTTCGACTTTGTATAAAGAAACAAGGAAAAAAAGTTAATTAGCTAATGATGATAGAATTCTCATAAACCAAAGATGGCCTATTGGTTGCGTTTGTATATATATGATTATAACTTATTACATGTGGAGTGTGATCGGGTTTGGTTGTAAGTAACGTAGCGTAAATGGGTTTCTTATGTTTGTTATGCGACGGCTCACGTAACCAGTTGTGCTTCTCTTTTTCTGTTTCTTGTTCACTCTTTGTTTTTCGAAGGGTCGAGACGTCATCATATATATGAAGTAATATTTTGTAGGGATGTATATTTGTTTTAAGAGAGAATTCAGAACGAGTTAAAATATGTTCTAGATTAAATTTGATGTGAATAGTTCCCACATCGGTGGTGGTATAAACATTTGAGGTATATTTATAAGTGAAAACCATGGAAGACTAACGTGTTGTTGCTTTTAGTGTGGGATACAAAAGTTGTTCAAAGATTTCACATTACATGCAATAGTTTTTTTGGCATATGTCAAAAATAACGGTCGCCGAAACTCGAGATTGTCGAGACTGGGCTTTAAATTAAAGAGATTATTTTTATAAGTTATATGAAATAGGAAGAGATATTTTTATAAATTACATGAAATAGCATTTGAAATTATTATTTTTATAATCTCTTATAAATTCTGTCTACTAAATAAATATTATATTTTAAGTAGCAACAGATATTTTTATAAGTTACATGAAATATCACTTATAAATTATGTCTACCAAATAAATATTATATTTTAAGTAGCTTGTTTTTTAAAAAGATAAGCTTAATCTTCAACAATCGCGTGTGACAAACATACCTTAATTATAAAGATTATTTTTCTAAAATCTCTAATAATTTCTATCAACCAAACAAAAAGAGAAAATTCTTTTCTTAAAATTTAAAAATTAAAAATGAGTAAAATTCAATTATTAATATACCTCTAACTAAAAATGATAACAATACCCACATTTTAAGTAATTTTAATCCTCAAACTTTTATTATTTTTCGCTTTTAACCCATATACTTTTTTTCCTCACAGCTACTACAATATGAACCCTTAAATGTTGCATCAAGAGTCACACCAAAACCACATATTCTCAAATATAATTATTTGTTCTTTACACCATCGCTACGCCTTGGATATTTGTCTAGTCACATATATACTATTTTTTTTGGGTAAAAAGGTCAAAGACCCATATCCTTTGTACTTAAACGTTTTTTGGAGTAACACATATATACTATTTAAATTATGTATTTTCTTAAATTACCCATAAGTACCTCTTAAATTTGGAAACTTTTAAAAGTTTTGCAACTTAAATTATGTATTTTCTTTAGAGGTGCTAATTTGTGCTCAAAATAAAAAATATATTTGTAAAAAATTTAGGCATATTTAGCCCTTTCTTTTTCAAAATGGGTATATATTATTAATTTAAAAGTTAAATGGTCACAAACGAACACATACTTTCCTCATTTGTAGAATATTACAATTGCTTTTAAAGAAAACCTATATATACCATATTTAATTTTTAAGTTTAAATTAGGTGTTACATTTGAGGAATTTATTTCACGTGGTTATTTTCTAAAGCGATTCAGATAACACGTCGTCCGCTTAAATTTTGCTTAAACCGCTAAGGCCACCATTTACCTCTAATTTTCTTGATCGGTTTTAAACCCGTTTCCAAAACACATACTATACAAATCATCAAACACACGCTTTGCGTCAACGGTCGAACCGAATTACGATTTCGCAAGTATAGTTTTTTCAGATCATATCTTACTTGATTACTGAACGTGCAATTCTAACCCCGGATGTTCATGTTCAAACTGTAGGGACCAACTTTATATATTCAGGGACTAAACGTGAAACTGGTAAAAACCACAAGGACCAACCGACTATTGTTTCTTCTTCTATATAATTAAACTCCAATACATAATTTTCTCATATCATAATTTCTCCGAAAGAAAGAAACCCTTCTGTTTTACAGGTTACCGTATATCTATAGTTATATATATATATATATAAACTTATTATGATTATGATTATGATTTAACGGAGCGAAATAATAATAATAACGGTTAATTAATAAGGCTAGACTATATATTAACTTTTATTTGTACACCACTGATTAGACTAGTGGGGGTGTTTGTTTGCTTTTATTATGGGCTTACGAGCTTATTTGTTTTCGGCTTATGTTTCACAATGCGAGCCTCGTTTTCTTGGCTTGTTTTGGGACTTGTATAAGTTTATTATGACATAATAAACTTATATAAGCTCGTAAGTCCCAAAATAAGCCAAGAAAATGAGGCTTGTATTGTGAAACATAAGCCGAAAACAAATAAGTTCGTAAGCCTATAAATAAGCTTAATCAAACACCCCCGTAGTAATGCCACCTCAGTGACAACTCGGTTTTTCTCTCTCTAAGATCAAATGCCTGTAATAAGGTGACCGTGACACAACAAAAACATACCCCACAAATATGCAAACCAATCGGTCGCATGGCCGACCAAACCAAGCCAAAATATGGGGACGCGTCCCACGTTGAGCTCGTGGTGTTTTTTTTTTTTTTTGGATTATGGGGGGATGCGTCGAGCACACGACCGACCATGGAGTCGACCCTCCATTATGGCTAGTCTTAGCATATTTCGAATCTTTTATCTAGAATGTTTTCCGTGCAATGTACTAAATAGCTAGCTTCCCGTGAGTGATTCGAGGTAGAAAGTTAGGATGCTTGATGTGAACAAGATGCAAACGGTTGTTACATTTAGCCACACTATAGAGATATGGCTACCGGTACGTAGGATCTGTAGTTTGTTATTCTTGACGCACTTATGTTCTCGACTTGAGTAACATTTTATATGAAGTTGAATCATCACAGCATGCATTCTTAGATCCTAGTATAATGGTCCTTTAGTCGCAAGCTGTAGCATAATTCTTTTGTATGCTATGTTGATTGAGCTTTTGGTGTTTCAGCTCTTACTGGATCAACATATCGCCAAATCTTTCTGTTGGAATTGAAGGTGACTCAATACGTATGGATACGTTGAATTATCGTGAGTACGCTGGACGAGATAGAATGGGCCAGCAACAAGGGTATGGGGGATCAAAAAGAAGTAGACATGACCCGATGCATATATCTCAGCCGCCATCTAAGCGTTTACATGGATCTCAGAACGGATCATATGACCGGAACAGCCTTCCCTCGGGTTGGCTGGACTGCCCTCCATATGGGGACGCAATCAATTTCATTATACCTTCAAAAGTCCCTCTCGGGGAGTCTTTTAATGACAAGATCGTTACTGATAAAAGATATTCCCCTCAACAAGCGATTCTTCAGCAAAAGCGTTTAGGGAGAGAGCTAGGTTTAGTAATAGATCTAACAAACACCGATCGGTACTATCGGGAGTCAGATTGGTCTAAACAAGCTATTAAATATGTTAAGATCAGGTGTGCAGGAAGGGACTCAGTGCCTGATCACGAGTCTGTAGAAAGGTTTATTCATGAGGTGACCCGATTCAGGTCCCAACACGCTCATTCAAATAAGTACGCCCTTGTCCATTGTACACATGGCCATAATCGGACAGGATATATGATCGTTCAGTTTCTTATAAGGTCAGAATCGATCTCCCTCACAGAAGCGATAAATAGATTTTGTGAAGCCCGTCCTCCAGGGATATACAAACAAGATTATGTTGATCATCTATGCAATTTTTTCGGTGAACAATTGCCTAGAACCTTTGTTTGTCCACAAACGCCAGAATGGAAGAGGTCACCTGATCGGGACGATGATGTAGCTTCTGGTTTGCAGGTATGTACCACAGATGCTTCCGTGCTGGAACATAGTTGCTGATTACATTTTGTTCTGCGTGGAAGCATTATTTATTATATAACGCCTTTATGACTTTGGATTCTTCACAATATTCTAATTATATGTGTTTGCAGGACAATGATTTTCAAGCAAGCCAAATGACAAATGTTGTGGCAAAAGGTGATACGATAAATGTCATAGGAGAAGATGAGATGGAAAATGTTACGGTACCTAGAAAGATGACTAACGATGATAAATTGGGAGAAATAGTGCCTTTGAATAAGATGGAGTCGTTGAGGCAGTTCTGCAATGATGTTCTGAAGTTGAATTCACGGGGACAACGATTTCCAGGATCACATCCTGTATCTCTTAGCAGGTACATTTTAATGTTAATTTGTCATGGTATTTTCCTTTCTTCTTCCTACGATGCATAATTAAGCTTTATGCCCATCTCCGTTTCCACTCATGCATAGTTGCTTTTTTGAGTTTGTTATTCTTATTTGTTTCTGCATGATGAATGTCCAGGATTGTTTCATTACACCTCCGATTCCGTGCTTTGATCTCATTTATTGTCTTAAATTACCACAGTTACGTGCTATAAGTACATGTTTGGTAGAATAGCATGCAAATACCTTAGCCAAGTCGTATAGATACATGATTTGGTGTCCTATGGACAATCTTCGATATAGGATATGCTAATGTTCTTATGCTGTTGAGTTTCCTAATGCAGGGAAAACTTAGAACTCTTGAGGCAGCAGTACTATTATACCACGTGGAAAGCAGACGGAACATGATATATGATGTTAATAACATGGGATGGATGCTATTTGATTGATAGAAATTTTGATTTTATTACTGTTGACTTGCGGTTTCCACGAAAAGCTAATGAGGTAGCGTCCAATTAGATTACGCTTCATCTGTCTCATATTAGATTTAATATTACCTTTCCACTCTTTCAGCATTTAGTAGCTTCTTGGTTTTCGGTAGCTCTGTGCTTCTGCTGATGAGCTTGTGTCTGACATTTTTGTTAGGGTGCGGCTGGAAACACTCATAACTACACCTTGCTTGATGGGGAAATGGTAATTGATACTGACCCGATCAAACACAGGCAGGAAAGGAGATATCTCGTTTACGATTTGATAGCACTCGATGGAAAATCACTTGTAGATGTAAGACCCGTTTCCTCTTTTCCATTTTTTTTGGTAACCCGTCACTTGCTTTCGATTAGCTGCCTGACCCATATGCATGTTCCACTTTTAACCGTATTTTTTTTTTGACCCATTTGAGATGAAAATAACCCAAACTGACCCATTTATAAATAAATGGGTCGAAATTGGCATTAAAGAATGTTCTTCTCATTGTTAAAGCTCAAAATTAGATTGTCAATTTTCTTTCAGCAACCTTTTAGCAGCAGGTGGAAGTTGATTGAAAGTGAAGTTATCAAACCTCGGAACATGGAGCGAGATACTTTGTGCAAAAGTGAAAATCCGTACTACAGATATGACTTGGAACCATTTCGGGTTAGAAGGAAAGATTTTTACCCACTTACTGCTGTACCTAAGCTTCTAAAAGAGTTCATTCCACGCCTTTCACATCCATCGGACGGTCTCATTTTCCAGCCTTGGGACGATCCATATGTGGCTCGCATACATTTGGGTCTTTTGAAGTGGAAGTATCCAGAAATGAACTCCGTTGATTTTCTGCTTGAGTTGGGAAGCAATAATCGCCTATGCTTTGTTTGTATGATCGTGGGAGGAAAGAATTAATGAATGGAATGCACGTAGCTTTTAGAGATCCATCAGTAGACATATTGTCGTTATCCGGGAAGATAATAGAATGTTCATGGGATCCCAAGGGAAAGGTATGGGTCTTTATGAGGATGCGACCCGACAAATCTACACCCAACGAGTTTTCAACCTACAAAAAGGTCTACTTTCTCTTATTAATACACACATTACAATGTTCTTGTCGAGCATCTACCAATTCATTTTGCTTTACTAATTTAGGTTATGAGGAGCATCCAGGATAACATCACAGAAGAAGATGTAATAAATAAGATCCAGGATATCATTCGTCTCCCTATGTATGTTGACAGAATAAAGGCTGATCACAAAACCTTCGAGAAAAATGGTAGACGCAAATAGTATGCTAGACACAAAACCCGTGAAGATTTGACATTTACTACATATATATATCCCTACAAGAAATATGTACCAAAGTGATGCGGACAATTAGGGATGTGGGCTAGAACAGGAATGCACATGGTTATATTTTTTTTACTTTCTAAAAGTGAGAACATTAGTACGGTTTTTATAGTAAGTTTGTTGGGTATTCATACGTTCCTTGCTGCAGGTGCTCATAGTTAGAACCCACAACCATTTGGTTGGGGAGCATCTAACGGATATCGCTAGGCTACTAGTTTTGGAACTTTTGCAGGCGGAACAAGGTGGTTAAAATGAAGAAGGCGCAACGTCTCAACTTGATGCAGCAGCTGGTATGCAGACTGAAGAGCTTTTCAACCTTGTATAGGAAAAAGGTCAATTAGTTGACTGATTGAGTTTGTATATATATGGTAATAACATTTGGAGTGTGATCTGATTGTAAGTAATGTAGCGTAAACGGTTTCTCTTATCTATTATGCGCCTCATAAAAATTTGACATCTATATTTTTAAGTTTATTTTTCTTTTCATAAATTTTCTTCATAAAATTTATCAAATATCGACCATTTTTTTTTGTTAATTTTGACTTTTAATTGGTCAATCTTTTTGTTCGATTGTGTCACGTGTCAAAGTAGAAAGCAACATGATTAGTCAATTTGTTTTCAATAAAATTGTTTTAGCAAAATACTTTTAAAATGATATAATTCTTTTATATAAAAGATTGAAAAATATAAATGTGGTATTTAAATTGTGTTTTAGCTAATGTAAACTTGTAATTGTGGTTATTAATTTATACGTAGCAAAGCTTAATTCATGAATAGTTTTATTAAGAATGTGGGACCTTTTTTCTTTTATAGCGTATGCCGCGTTGGACTTGACCCCATAGGACCAAACTAAAATAAAGTCATCCATTATAGACTATCATGATTGACATACTAAAAGCATCTTTAATATGGAAATGAAGAAATTATTCGAAAATGACTTAAACCGATCGAATTGAATGAATCGAACCGTTATTCTTGGTTTGGTGGTTTTACCCGCTTGGTTGGGTTTAAAACACTTATTCGGTTCGAAATAGCTAAACTGAACCGAACAAGCCTTATTCGGTTCGGTTTCGGTTTCGATAGCTTTTACTCGGTTTGATTTTCGGTTCACGTTTTACCATTATTCGATTTTCTGATCGGATCGGGTTTCGTTGGTTCGGGTTGGGTTTGACCCGTCGTTGAGCCATAATTCAACATTTTTATAAAAAAAATTCAAAATGGATTGAGTCATTCATTGTTCAATAAACTCTTATACTATTTTATTATTTAATCATTTATCTTACCACTACAAATAAGCAAAAGATTATTATTAGAAGGTGGCCTATCAACACTTACATTTATTAAACAAGTCATATACATAATTGGTTTTAAAAATAAATGGGTGGAGAAAAGGCCTACCATAAGAGTATTAATACGATACGTGCAGAGACCAACTCTTATTCTACTTTGGAATCTCACAATGGTATTAAACGGTGAGGTGGCGTCTAATTGTTCTAATGTCTCGTGCCACATCACCCCATTTTGAGATGGGTATGAGAGCACTGTGCAGTCCATGACAAGGTAAGTAACTCATTCGGGCCCATGAGCGACATCGCTATAACAAACATTCACAACTAACCCTCTCACTCACAACTAACCTCAACTTACTCATTCGGCTACAATTAATAAAACATTACATAAAAAAAAAAAAAAAAAAAAAAAAAAAAAAAAAAAAAGCTACTTGAATTTTACCTTCGCCATGCATTTATTTAGGGTTGGTATGAAGAGCTATAATGAGGAGCGGTGTCATGAAGAGGTATGACAAACAGAACGCAGAGTAGGAGGGTTCACATGGTCTTGGGACCATTAATTTTTTCGATGTAGTGTTAATTGTTGAAAACAAAACACCAAATTTTCCTAAATTCATCTTAAATGCAATTAGGTCTTTGAAATGTGTTTGAGTATTAATGTTCAAAAATTTTGTGCACGAATCATATTTGGTTTTGCCCGTCCCTAACGAGAAGGTGATGTGGCACCTTATGGCGAGCCACAGCAACTTGTGTTTAGATGAGACCTAAATGGCATGTGAAAAGGGTTATATGAGTGAGTTTTATAAGTGAGAATCTTGAAGTCGTTGAAATAATGCTAAATAGTTGGGTCCACGTAAGATTTGGTGGAGGGCGCTATAGTACCTATCAATGTTTTAAAACCGGTTTTAATCGACCCGGCCGAGCCATCGGCACCGGTTTCGAATCCGGTCAACCCGTTTTCATTTTTATTATTTTATTTTTTCGACTGGTCAACCGGTTCGACCACCGGTCTAACCGGTCAACCTGTTTCCATAAAAATTTGAAAAAACCAAACCCGACCGGTTTCATGACCGGTTGACCGGTCACTCAAAACCCACTTGTCTAACCGGTTGACCGGTTTTAAAACTCGGTTTTGACCGCTTTAGTGGTTGGTACCGTCCGACCCATTGAACCGTACGGTCGACCGGGTTTGAAAACATTGGTACCCATCCCAAATTATCAAAGGTTAAATTTGTAATTTTCATACCACCAGTCTACACTCCACAGGTCTTTTTCGTTTTTTTTGGGAAAACATTGCCGAAGAAAAATGAACCAATGAGACAAGATACAATTCAAATGACAAGACCATTCGAAGATACATCGAAATAAAGCACTAACCGAACCCAATTCATTAAATTTACGGGTTTTAAATTGTTAAACTTATAATCATGAATATGTTGGAAGTTTTAATCCATTAATCTTTGTAAACCAGCAAAGTATTTAGCCTTTAGGGATATAACGTTTAGTCACAATATATCAGACATGTACACAACGATTCATCTAGTATATATAGATTTTTAAAGGGTTCAACCCGCCTTCTTTGTTTCCTTTTATTGATTCTTGAATGGTGATTATACACATGATGTAGTTTGGTTAATACCGATCCTCGAGATATGGAGATATGGAGATTGTACAAGACCTGTGCAAATCGACTACAAAGTTTATATCAGAATACGGGTGATTATCTTAATCTTCAGCCTTCTGAACTTAACATCCCATGCAAGTTATTATTTTTTTATGGTTTTATTTGAATCAGTAGGTAGTGCTTGTAGGACTAAATGGTTCTGTCATAGTTATGTATTGCGAAATTGCTAAGATTAGTAACGAAATTGTAGGATAGTTGACTGTAAGGTCCTTGGTTTTCTCACAAGAGGTCGAGGTTCATATCTCACAGCAGTGTACATTTAGGGGTGGGCAGGGAGGTTGGAAACGGTCCCGAATTAATTGTGGTGAGGCCGTGTACATCCGAAATCAAATTACTCGCCTCCCGGGTAACATGAGGGAAAACCTTATACGTTTAGTATCAGTTAGAATTTGTTCAAATTTAATTAGGTGCTGTACAGATGGCTATGTATGTTTTGTTGTTCTCTTTTGATTCGGATTAGCGTCATACGTTGTTGATTACAAGTGAATTGGGGAAGAGTGTGCAAGTTCATAGTGCTTGCATTAGCTTCATCTCTTCTAGAAGCAGGGCGGACATGGGGTTCATGGGAACCCAGGTGGATGTTGTCGCCTAACAGAATTTTGTTAAAAATCATGATATTTGCAAATGAACTTGGTCCCAAATTTTGTAACAGATAAATGCATGTCGTGTTTAGTTGATTCACTAATATGTCAAAAGGAAATACGTGTATTGTTAATTTGTTTGCTAGTTTTAATGAAACTGTACTTTTAATGCATTTATATTTTCTTAACAAAATTATGCATATGTCTAGAAGACTACTTATTATATGTTCTTTGTAAGTTTGTATATTTCTATGGCCTGTTTTGGGATTTATTTCTTTTTTTCTTTTCCGTTTTGTATTGTGACAGTTGAGTTGAACAAGCAGATCTCATGTTCTATGCAATTGACCAACAACACTGATCAATTTGTTGCGTTCAAGGTAACGTATTGACATTGAGTTTCTTTAGTGCCTTTTAAATTTAATGATTTTGCACAGTTTGACAAAGCTGTTATTATTCGGTTGGAAGATTAAAACAAACAACCCCGAGAAATATTGTGCTTGTCCAAACGCTGAAATAATCTTCCCTAGATCGGTTTGCAATGTCACATGTAAGAACTTGTTCATTTACTTATTTAACTTGCGTTACTTCATATTAATCAATGTGGGATGTTTAAATTATGACTCAAAACTATGACTTTTACAGTTACAATGCAAGCACAAGAAAAGGCACCGACTGACATGCTGTTTGAAGACAAGTTCCTCCTACTGGCAGTTCGATGCGCCTAATGGTACAACTATTAAGGACCATGGTGCTAACATGGTGAGTCATCTTTTCATGAACTTTTACTCTAATACACATAATGTCTTCTGTATATTCAATCCTTCTTTTTCTAGTTCAACGAGAAGAAGAAGAAGAATAAGGCTATTCAGAGGTTCAAATTTAGGGTACTATACATTCCGCTAATCTTCCTCACCCGTACAGAAGAATCAAGAAGGTTCTTCTCCAAGGACGGAAGACGGAAGTCAGAATTCTTCTGGGCCTGATGTTGTAAGTATTTGCTGTGGATTCACTCTTTTATTGTATGTCAGTTTGTGATTCTATAATGCTGATCATTTAATTGATTATTTACTCTTGCTAGGCAACAAGATCCATTGAGCCCAAGGTGAAACTATCCTCACAGGTGAATAAAACTTTTCTTTCACTTATTTAGTTATCATTTTGATTCTTTAATATAATTGGCTTATCTAGTGCTTGGTAAAAGTGGTAGTTGTCCTTAATAAATGGCTAAAGATTTGCACATTTTAAAATTTTATTCGCACACTTAATGTAGGTTAGGTTGCAGAACGTTAATCGTATAAGTTTTTAATGCACAAATGAAGTGTCCCAATCAATCCTCAAAGTCACGAAATCAATTCCCTAAATAAATACGGACTATCCGCTAAGCTTCTCAAAGTGTCAAATCAATTCCCTAAATAAATACGGACTATCTGCTAAGCTTCTTGAACGAGGCTAAATTACTACTAGGCCACCTTTTTTTTGTTAATATATTTTTTTTCTTTTTTTTTGCCCAAAATACAGGGTGCTGAAAATATCTACATACCACCTTCGCCTTTGATCATTGATATTGGTCGTGGACAAGTGAGCTCTTATATTAATGATGGGAACTTAGGCCATGAGGTAGAAGACGTTAGTGGTCAAGCACCATCTCTTGATGATATGGCGAGGATAATATGTCTTCGGAAGTACGCATGCTTACAATGTGATGGAACAGACCGACTTGGAATGCTTTAAACATCCGAGACTCACAACAATGATAACTGAAAGTGACAATTTGCAAGAATTCTCGTGGGAGTGTGACCTGACTACAAGAAAAAGTCTTTAGTGACACAAAAAGTGTTAGGAAATGTAAAAAAGTGTCACTAAATATTTATTTTCACCTTCACTTAGGCCGTAAAAGTATATAGTGACACAATTTTCTGACACCAAAGGTTTGGACTATTTTTAACACATACATGTGTCACTATAGGCTACTAGTATTGATCATATGCATGTACTCTTTATACATACATCTTAGGCTGCAAGTGTATATTTATTCCAAATTAACTAGTACATACAAAACTCGAGATTAAAACCTATTTATTATTTCAACCATATATTAATACGAGTTGAGATCAATATAGATCCGATATTTTCCATGTAATCCAATAAATCAATTTTAGTTATCCATTTATAATCAAAGTTAATAAAAACCATTTTTCACTTTTTTCGAAAACAACATATCTCGCAAACTAGAATCTTCAAACTATAAAAATACACCATCGCGACGGAATTAAATTACCTTTCTATTAATATGCACTTTTCTATATTTTCGACAATTTTTTTCAAAATTCAAAATTGAATCATATATGATTTTCACAAATCATATATGATTTTCAAAAATAATATATGATTTGCAAAAATCGAATCTATCACTTTCATCACGCACCACCTTTCATAAAAGAGGTCCCCAACACCTTTAAAAATTGCACATGCATACTGATGACAACAATCACTTTTATTTTATTTATTTATTTATTTGTGAGTGCCTGCGGGTATTTTGTGTGGGTATTTTGTGTGATATGTTTGTATAAAAAAAGTATTTTTAATAGAGTTGATTGGCACACTTCTATATCTTATTTGCACACTCTAGGGCTGAGCAAATCGACCGAACCGATCGAGAAAACCGGCCGGACCGGCAGAACTGAAGGACCAGCGGTCCGGTCTCGGTCCCATCTTTTTTCTTATTTCGGTCTCGCCTCAGTCCCCGCTGCATAAACCGACCATTTTGCCTTCTAGGACCGGACCGGACTCAATACATTCACCCGATCCTCGATCCGGTTTTTGGGCCATTTTGGTCCTTTGGCCTGCCTTGGCTTTTCTTGTAATCGACGCCACCCCTAGTCTAATGTTCAATCTGTAAAACAAAGATAAAAACTACTTATTGCATAAGATAATGTGCAAATTAAAAGTGAGAATGCATAAGTCACATCATCTTATACCGTAAAAGGTAAAATGTGATTGGGTTTGATGATATGTTAAATGATAATGTGACGCCGACGCCAAGTTGACATTAGTATTATCATTAATATATTTAGTTTTTAACTTTTAGGACCATGGCCTCTCGTTTTACTTTTGTAGATCCTTTACAAGTAGCTTACATGACAAAATTATTAATTAGGGATATAATTAGAAAAAAAATTATTTAACTTGTCTATTTTTGTTGTTTTGTTTATCCTTTTATATAATATAAACATAATTTTTTTTAAATTTTGTCTTTTGTGTGTATTTTGCGATTATTTTATCTTTTAAACACCCTGTTAACATCGAAAGGTGAAATGATCATTATACATGAACAAACTACGCTCAAAGATGAAAGTTTAAAGGTTTGTGTTTTAATATCAACAGAAAAATCAAAAAAAAAATAATAATAAAAATAAATAAATAAAATAATGTAGAAGCAAATACATTTATCTATTATTATCCATATTAATTATACTTTTTTAACTTGTGTATACTAACCAAACAAAATGAACTATAAAAGCATGTGAGCCTAATTTTTTGATGGTTGGCTAATATTTGATCTCCAAAATAGATGAAACGAGTGTTGGAAAACCCGCTGCACGCAATGATTATGAAAGGACATGCTTTGCAACGACAATTAAACTTCGGGTTTGTTTTGCCAAGTTGTGAAATATTATTAATGCTAAAGGACTTACTTGAAGCGACACTGAACCCAGCTACTGCTTACTTAATTTGGAAAAGTGTGCATTTAATGCACTTAATTGTCTACAAGATTTGTCTGAAAACTCGTGTACGATTTTTAGTATATTGATATAATAAAATAATAAGAGTATTTACATTTTTGTCCTCAGATTTAGCTAAATCAGACGTTTGATCTTCGCCTTTCAAAAGTCAATGATAGTTTTATTTTTAAGTTTGGATTGTATGTTTGGTTTTGGTTAAAGTTAAACGACTAAAATACTCTTCTATTTTACCATTTAACTTTAATGAGACTGAATGTGAAACCAACCAAACTTAAAATGAAAACTACTGTTGCGTTTTGAAAGGATGAGACTAAACCTGCAATTTGGGTAAACAATAGGGACCAAAATGCAATTTACTTTAATAATAATTGACATGCCACGTGTCAGAACAGGAGTAGATATTGGATGATTAACATGCCCATCTAGCTACTAAAACCAGGCAATAATACTAGGATTCATTCTGAGACATGGTGAAGATAGATGTGATAAAACATGCCATAAAACAAGCTATGGAAGATGTGGGCCCAGTGGTTCATCCCATGATGACATAAAACATGACCATCATCTACTTTCTAAGTTGATGTCTCAGGTACTAGTACTATGTTATAACTCTTTATCTAATGAAAAAAATACATATACAATGTTTACAACAGCCCGTAGCAGTCTCTTTACTTTCGGGTTTACCGGGTAGGATCTGTCTGCATTCTACTTTCCTTATATCTCACCTCGGTGAGATTGAGTATGTTGTTGTTGTTAATGTTTTGAAAACCGGGTTGATCGATCCGGACGGGTCACTGAGTCAGCAGCTCAACCGGTTCGACCGCCCTCAACCCGGTTTTATGAAGAAGAAAAAACAGCTTATACACATGTCCAAACACCCATTTTTCTGCCGTCCAAACACTATTTTTTTCCTGTAAAAATCAGCATCAACCTTGTGTCTAAACACTAGTTTTGACCCATTTTTGTTCCGGAACCGGTTCAACCGGTTGACCCGGCCGGGTCAAACCGGTTTTATAGCCATTTCGGGTTTGTTTGCACCAAGTATGGTTTGAACTTGATACTTTTCATATTTTATTTTCATCACTAAAATTCTTGGTCAAACAAAACGAATGAGAGGGGTTTACCTGGTTTGAGTCCAGGGGCGAATGCGGATTGATGGGGTTACGGGTTGCGTGTGAACCACATGAATTTTAGTAAAATTTTGTTAAAATGCCGATATTTGAGAAATTTAGCTTGTCCTAAAACTTTAGCTTGTTCAGGTCCCATATATTAGGGGTTTGTTTCGCTTATATAGCTCATGATATGTCTTTATTTGTTTTGGGCTTACGTTTCATAAGCTCATTTTTTCTGGCTTATTTTGAAACTTTTCTGCTTATGTAAGCTTTATATGACATAATAAACTTATATGTTGAAAAGTTTCAAATTGCTTATTAAAGTGAGCTTATGAAACATAAGCTCAAACCAAATAAGCCATAAGCCAACTATATAAGCAAAACAAACGCCCCTACTCACCCAAAATATTATGAAATCGTGGTCGATTGGTCACCTAGTAGAGACAAAAGGATGTTGCATTGCTTATTTAAGTGCTTTAGTTTAGAGTAAATAAGCTTATGGAAATAAGAAGCTAGGTTGATATGTGTTTATTTCATTGCCAATTACTACTAGCACATTACGATGAACCCCGAACACCCTTGAGACTAGACTAGTGACTTCAAAAATTCTCATGTGACATCTTAAAGGGTGTTTGGAATTGCGTTCTTAAGTGATTATACAAAATAAAATGATCAAAACTTGTAGCGAAATGGTATATGGTTGCGCCACATATAATTATCGACATATGACTTATCATAATCAAATATTTAGGCATTAGCAATTTAGTTTATAATCACTTAACTATCTCCTAACAGTTAGAGAAGTTGGAAAGTGAACCAGAGGATCTACCTTCCCCTAACGGTGACTTAACAGATACAAACAACAACGATATTTCAAATTTGAAAGAAGACGAAGAAGAGGATAAGATAGTGAAAGAGCTTAGAAGCTGAATCGGCAGAATTTCATAACAAACTGTCTTCTATCAGCCATACTAGTCTTGACCGTCACTTGGCAGATATCCCAAGTCTCCATCATTTTGAGTCTCAAAAGCGGAGTGACTCAACCGCTTTCGCTCCGTTGGTAGCTTGTTTAAGAGTATCATTAAACGTCATAAACCAAATGGTAACAATGAAGATACGGATTCGTTGACTACAGGTGACCTCATTGAATCTTTGCCGTTCATATTCACAAATTACCCGAGTTCCAACAACATATTGAGCTGCCCAAAATCAACTTTGGTTTTATTTAGAAGCCTGAGTCGTATAACGGATTGCATCAAGGACAAGAAGATTTTAGGTTGTTTCGTTTGTGATGTTTTGGATATTGTAGATTAAGGTGATCTATAAATATGTTATCAATTTGATTTGCTTTTGTTACATGAAAGGTTATTGCTCGTGTTTGATAATGTTTACAACCTGCTGGTTTTGTTACAACATGGACACGTGTTTTTTAGTGTGTGCAAAACAAAACTCGATCCAATGTTCCATACGAGTAACTGTGTTGAGATCGTGTAGGATCAGAAGTGGTTATGCAGGCTTGCTTCTCGGTCCATGGTATGGAAAAAGTTGTGTTTATGGTTTTGTTCAGGTGGGACTCAAAACATAATTTGAGCAAAGAACTATGCTTGAATCAGTAGCCAAAACGGTTAAATAGTCAACCCGGCTCTAAACAAGTACCATATTGTCCGGTTCTCGTCTCAAACATTCCTTAGTCCCAATCTGATTTCGGACAGGTGTTTCTTTTTTGGGAGATGATTTGACACTCAAAGAAATGATTTGGTACACTCCAAATTATTATGTTTTGACATTTATACCCTCACAGTTATCCTTATACTTTTTATACTTTCACCTATGTGAGGGTATAAATGTCCAAACATAATAATTTGGAGTGTACCAATCATTTCTTTGAGTGCACAAATCACCTCCCTTCTTTTTTTCATATATTGTTCATGGTGAATCAACCATTAGGAAATCGCGGACATTAATAGTAAAGGTAATGGTTGCGCTTCTTGACATAGTGAACTGAGACAAAATCGAGATACAAAGTCTAGGAAGCCTGCGCAAAGGCAGTTTCATACCCTTGCTTAGTTACATGTCCAAAGCCCTTGTTTTCTCAATAACTAATCACATAATGGCCTTTTAGCTAATCACATAGTTACATTAAGATACTTTAGAAAAAATGGATTTACTAAAAAGTTTTACGAGCTAAAAATAAAAATATATATGTGAATTTGTGTACTATAGCAACGAACATTTTCAAAGTTTCGTCTTAGTATGCGAACTATAGAAAATATCGTTGAATGTAACAAACTTTCATAAAGTCTTCTACAATACGACATTTTGACGTATTGTCTCATTAAAAATAAGAACACGGTCTGCTTTTTTCGATATGACAATATATTAAAATGTTAATATTGTAACAAGTTCGTTACATTTAATGATACTTTTTATCGTTCAGGACAGGATTTTCTAAAAAATTCGTTGTAATTTTGTGACCTAAACCTTTTATAGGTTTGACTTTGAATTAGAATGTTATGGGCCAAGAATGATGTGTGACCGGGTTAGGCTGGTTCAAGAAGTGATCAATTCAATCACTTACGCTTCAATCGTCACATCGCCTTTCTCTCAGCCGACTTTCGCACGATTACCGCCCAAAGAATACCTACCTACACTACAAAAAATATACCCCATAAAAATAGCTTTTATATTAGTTAAACACACAGACAATCTCACATGATACTCGATCGAGCAGAGGACTCATTTGGACCAAATGTTGGACGATCGATTGCCTCCACAATAGGAGGATCGATTGGTGATCGATCTCCTTTGTCGATCGAGACTATCTATTGGAGCCAGTCTTAGGTTGCAAGTGATTTAATTTAAGCCATTGGCTGTTTTTTAGACTTTTGAGTTGCGTATCTTCTTTGGTTCGTGCATCTATATCATGATATTGACGTATTAGACATTTTAACTCGTGTATCAAACATGATATATTAGACGACAAACAAGAAGCAAAACTTCTAGGTCAAAGGGTCAAGTTAGTGGTGGATTTAATATTAAAAGTCATGTGATGTATTTTATTAAGCTAAAAAGGACTTGTAAGAGCACTTATAATCATAACGCCGGAATCCAAGTTATTTGATATATGCATACGAACTTCTCAGATAAACCACCGCGCCGCACACCAAAGGCGTTATTTGTTTTTTTTTTTGTTTTTTTTGGTTTTTTTTACGCCTTAAACGAGGTTGCTTTTATAAATTGTTGGAACGTTATTGATGTTATTGGAACGTTATGGTTGTGGGTGTTTTTGAGGACGTTAATGTTAAATATTAAAGTTCGATGTGGGGTGACGTAGCGCGGTATTTATTGGTAAATAGTGTTATGGTTGAATACGCTTCTAGAATTTAGAAACATATGTATTTAAAAAAAAAAAAAAGACAAAAAGCTTTAGAGACTCACAAAAAGTACATAAATTTATGAGTTTTCGAGTTTTCTTTGTGGATGCTTCAGTCTTTTTGTGTCCTCTTAGCGTGTGCCCTCAAAAAAAAAAAAAAAAAAATAAAATAAACTTTCAAAAATCAATATATTTAGTTTAAGTAAAACCGCATGATTCACGTGACACGCGTGAAAATACAAATCGATGTCACACACAACGTCGTAACGCAACTTTAAGTGTCACGATAAAATGGAACAAAACTCATCGTTAAAATTATATGGATATGAATGACGAGTTATGATCAAATGAGAATTAAAAAATTAAAATGAGAAAGAGATAAAAATCACAATCACATATTTCAAACTTTCCCGCAAAATAAATATATTTTTTCAATATTTTTATTCAAAGTATATGGCTACAAATTTTTAGAGAAAATACTAAAAAGTAGAAAAATCCAAACTTGATCCATATATAGTCATTTTCTAACACTTTTTTTTTTTTTTTTTTCCAAAATGATTATGCTCGACTACTCAACTGCTCGACTTCATTCAAATTTGACACGTGTCATTCATTTGGCTGCTCAACTGCTCGACTCCACTCAATTTTTGACACGTGTCATTCTTTTATACTTTTTTTGAAAAAAAAATACAAAAGAATGATACATGTCAAAATTTAGATCGCAATCGGCGAAAGAATAAATGAAAATGAAAAAAAAAAAAAAAAAATGCTAAAAGTGTCTACACAATAAATCAAGCTTAAATTTTTCAACCTTTTAACAATTTTTCAATTTTTATTCTTTTCATTTTAGCTTTTTTCACCATATCTCTTTTCGGTCTTTCTTTCTCATGAATGATAAGTAAATAATTTGAAAAGAAATACTCCAATAACTTTGCGACTATCGTATGCGTTTGGTTGGGGGTTAAGGGGTGGAGAATGGGTAAGGATTCAAAAGTTCCACATCACAAATAATATCTTGCTTTGGTTAGGAGGGGTAAGGATTGACACCTGCACCTAAGAACGATCCATTATAGAACGAATCAAGAAAGAAGTGATTAATTACCCACCGCACTCATTCCTTTGCATTCCTTTCCCTTTCCTTTTCCTTTTTCTTTTCCCCACTTTAAATCAAGCGAGCCCTCAATTACTTTGTGACTTTGTGTTACTATCAACTCAAAACAAAAAATGAAGATATATGGTTGGCTAATAAAATAGACGTACATATAATAATAGTAAGTCACATGCCACGTATGATCAATAACTACAACCACGTGTCAGGACAAGAGCAAATCATGCATGATTCGATACTACAACAAATTATTATTTGACTGTCTCTTTTCTAGAAAACTAGAACACTCTAGCCCTCCCAAAAAATATCAAGATCCATTCATTGATTTATTCATTCATTCTAGACAGTGTATGTTTTTTAAGACAGAGATATGGTGTCATCGTTGAAGGTAGAGGTGATAAAACATGCAGTAAAACAAGTTATGCAAGAAGTGGGCCCCAGTGATAATGATGATGATGATGAGAAACACGACCATCGTTTGCTTTCTAAATTAATGTCTCAGGTATAAGATCCTTACTTCATTTGTCTTATGTTAAGTGTCTAAATTGCTATTTTGGGATGTCTAATGATAAGTGTTCATGTTATATTTCAATCTCTTAGAAATAGATTTTAGCGTGTAGATATGATATTTGGTTGGTTGAGGGCGTTGTTTTGGTAGGATATTTTAGAATTTTGTGCATCATGGAACGTGAACACTTGGGGTGTGTTTGGCAAAGTAATGGTGAAGTGAAGCACTCATCACTCACCGCTTTTAAAGAAGATAGGAAAATGAGATTCTAAAATTAGCAAAGTTCACACTCCTTTCGCTAAACGACTACTAAAAATTAAAATGCTCATCGCTCACCGCTCATCGCCCAAAAGTTCCTCACCGCCTCCGCCAAACATACCCTTACTATAATACTAATTGAGATGTCATATAAATATTGTTCACTATGGCTATGTTTGGCAAAGAAGCGGTGGTGAAGAAGATGGCGATGAATGTAGCCACGTACCACCGCTATCAGCTCACGCTCTTAAAGAAGATTGGAAAATGAGCTTTCCTAAAAATAGCAAAGCTCACCGCTCCTTTGCTAAACGAACACTAAAAATAAAAAAGCTCACTGCTCTCCGCTCATCGCCCCAAAAAGCTCCAAAAGGCTCTGCGCCAAACATAGCCTATATATTTTAGCCGGTGAAAATAGACTTTAGCGTGCAGATATGATATTTGATTGGCTAAGGGTGTTGTTAGTAGGATATTTTAGAATTTTGTGCATCATGAATGTGAACACTTATTATAGTACGGGATTGAGATGTCTTATAAAGATTGTTGACTTTATATTTTAGCCGGTGAAAATAGATTTTAGCATGCAGATATGATATTTGATTGGCTGAGGGTGTTAATTGTTAGTAAAATATTTTAGAATTTTGTGCATTATGAGTCTGAACACTTATTATACTTCAGATTCAGATCCTATAAAAAATGTTCACTTTATATTTTAGCCCGTGAAAATAGACTTTACCGGGCAGATATAACATTTGATTGGGTGAGAGTGTAGTTAGCAGGATTACCTTAGATTTTATGCATTATAAAAGTGGGACATTATAAAAGTGGGACATTTTTTTATGAGCCAAGTGATGGTATTTTTTCATCATGGTTTTTAGTTGAACCGAAATATTTTGTATAGCCCATTGCTTTCGGCTTTAGGGCACGTTACATCTATCGGATAAGCCATTTGATAAAAGGAAGTGTCTAGACTAGTGGTTTTAGATCATTTCTTTTGTGACATTTATGAGTTTACACATTTTGAGGGTGCTTAGAATTGCATTTTGTTGTATTGATTAATTTGACTAATCAGAATGCTAATTACCATTTTGCATAAGTATATACTGACACCACAAGTTGTTACATCCAGTAATGCTTATCCACAATATTGTTAGCGGACTATTATACAAAGCTCGTTATTAGTGTTTGCTAGTTATGTTTGTGCTTATCCTGTTTATTATGTGTTTATGCATTTATTCACATTGTAAACACTTGACGCGGTTTATGGGAAGTATACAATTCTACATGACTAAAAGTTGCCACTAATTTAATCGCGAAACACCTGTTGATATTTTGTTTCCTTGATAAAAATAACAGTTGGATAAGTTGGAAAGTGAACCAGAGGAGCTACTTCCCCTTGCAGTCTCCAAATCGGAATCCACAATCGACGGTGACTTGACCAAAATGAACAACGTAAACGTTGCAAAACCGAAAGAAGAAGATGACGAGGAAAAAGCTAAGATAGTAAAAGAGCTCAAGGAACTAAAGAGGCAGAATTTTATAACACAATGTCTTCTTTCAGCCATGATAGTCCTGACCGTCACCTGGCAGATATCCGAAGTGTCCATCATTTTGAAACTCAAAGACGGAGTGACTCACCCGTTTCGCTCCATTGGTGGTTTGTTTATGAGTATGATAAGACCACCTAAAGCAATTGGTAATGATGAAGATACGGACTCGTTGATTTCAAGCAACCTCACAAGTAACCTCATTGAATCTTCGCCAGTTCATGATCTAAAAATTCCTGAGCTTCCGCGTATTGAGCTGCCCAATATCGACTTTCGTCTCAATTTAGAAGACTAGAGTCGATAAGTGGATTGCAACAAAGGATAAGAAGAATTTTGCTTGTTTGTTTTGTGATGTTTTGGATATTGTAGATAATTGATTATGGTGCATCGTAAAGATGTTCTCGATTTTATTTGGTTTTGTTTACAGTGTTTAGTATAGATTGCATTTGTTACAGGAAAGATTATCGCTCGTGTTTGGTTTTGTTTCAATACGGACAGGTCTTTTCACGGCGTGCAAAACTTGATCCATTGTTGAAATCGTGCAGGATCCGAAGGGGTTATGTAGGACTTGCTTCTCAGTCTATGGTACGAAAAAAGTTGTGTTTACGGTTTTGTTCCGGTTCGACTCAAAATTGGACTTATGGACATGAATGTTACTAGAACATCATTTGAGCAAAGGAAACATAGCTAATTTGAGAAAGAAAGTATAGTCTAGATTTGAAAACGAAAATTTGCACATGCCTCCTTTAAAGTTTATTGTTTGACAGTTCAAGCCCTTGCTTTCTCCTTAACTAATCATAATATCATATATTGGCTTTTATATCAAAGTGACCAAGGACAGATTCAACATTTCCTTTATATATCCCTACAAGAAACATGTATCAAAGTGATGCGGACATATACTCTACACTGTTTGACCAAGGACAGATTGGAACTCCACTCGCTTCAGATTCAAGTTTAACCATTGCACAGGAGCAGAAGTTTAAAATTCGTGAGATATCCCCTGAGTGGGTTTATGCGACTGAGCCATCAAAGGTGAGTTCATTAAAGTTAAATAAGAAAATCCTTGTTATCGTGGCTTGTTGGTTATTTACACATTCCTTGATGCAGGTGCTCATAGTTGGGGCGCTACATGCGATCCATCAAATAATGAATGGATTTGTATGTTTGGCGACACGGAAGTTCCTGTTGAGATTATTCAGGAGGAGTCATCAGTTGCCATGCTCCACCTCATACGCCTGGAAAAGTTACTATCAGATTACCTCCGCAATCGGGAGGCTTGTAGTGAGGTCAGGAGTTCGAGTATGTTGGGGTTATCTCCCGCAATGAGGTTAAGACAATCAATAGCAGAGCAATACCACTAGGTGGTTACCGGATATCACTTGGAATCGTGTAATCACTTTCCAAAGTAAACTATTCGACCCTAATGCCCGGTATCACGAATATCTACTTGGGATAAGACCAAATGCAGCTAGAGAATTAGGCACAATTCTATAACCCTTTCACTAGTAAGTGTTTTCGTTTTCGGTGTCCTTCATGCATGATCGACCTCCTATTTATAGGTGGTTACTCTTGAGCTATTCCAATGGAATTATGAGTATTAATCGCCCATTAATAGCCTCATAATTATCCCCATTATAGCCGTTAGTGGTTACATGACCAATTAAACGTGATCATAAAGAAGTTGTAATCGCCATTTAGCAAGATTTTCCATAAGCAAGATTTTCCACCAGCGTGATTTCACTTGAAGTGGAAGTACAGCCTATCGCTGGAAACACCGCTATCAAGATTTCATAGCACTATCGCGGATACACCACTTCTGGAAACATCGCTTATCGCTGGAAACATCGCCATCGCTGGAAACCACAAGCGATTTTCCACTAGCAAGATTTCACCAAGCAAGATTTCACCAAGATTTCACTTACAAACCACTATAAGAGTCGTGGAGTTCATGGACCTTATGGGTGTACACCTGCACCTCCTAACCCATTGCAAGGTGTGAACTAATCCCACAAGTGCACTAAATTTTCCAACAATCCTCCCCAAATTTAGTTCACTTCCTTTGCATGAAAAATAAACATCAATCAAAACATGTGCATAAACGAAAATGTCCAGAGGATTGAATTTCCATCTTAGTAAATTCCACGCTCAAATATTCGAGAATCGTGGTGTTCTAAGAATTGAACCCTTCAACCCATTTGAATACCAAGATAAAATACACACAAGTTTTCAAACACTTAATGCCCCGACACTATACAAGCCATGTGTCCATATCCAAATTCATAAATGTTGTATAAGCTAAAAGTCCAAAGCTTCTCAAGCGGCAAAACTTCAACATTTACATAGGTGGTTCCTCTTTAGTCATGCTCCTGCTAAGCACTTTTTCAAAGAAAATATAACCATTAAGAAGTAAAGACTTCATCCTCCTTTCAAGAAGTTCTCGAGCACAACCTTGGGATGTAAATAAAACATGTGCTCCAAATTAATCGAATGTTCACCTTTCCACATTGAACTCGGCCCCAAGTTTCCTTAGAGGAGTCAGTGTCCTAGCATTCAATGACTATGTTGGACTTAAACCCATCCCTTTAGCGCACTTTATAACCAAGTCTCTAGCCGCACCTTCGTCAAGTGATCGCCTAAGTTCGCTGAGATCTCACAAACTCTATAGATACCACCCCATTCATGATAAGCTCACGAATCATGCTATGCCCGACACCCAAGTGTCTAGACTTACCATTGTACATCCGGCTATAAGCCTTAGCCAATGTAGCCGCACTATCACACCGGATAGAAATAGGTGCTATAGGTTTAGCCACAATGGAATCTCAAGAAGCAAGTTTTTCAACCATTCAAATTTTCTTTACCAAAGAATGCCAGAGCCACAAATTCAGATTCCATTGTTGAACCGGTGATGCAAGTTTGCTTCTTGGATGCCCAAGAAATTGCACCTCCACCAAGTAGGAATACCCACCACCGGTAGATTTAATTGTCTTCGTTGTTATCGATCCAACTTGCATCGCTGTAACCTTCCAACACCGATGGGTAACCGTGATATGAGAGACTATAATCCATAGTTCTCTTCAAATACTTCAAGACCTTTGAATCGCTTGCGTTGATGAGCACTAGGATTACTAGTATACCGCTCAATTTTCCCACCGCAAAACCAATATCGTCTTGTACAAGTCATGGCATACATCAGCACCAATTACCCTAGAATACTCAAGTTGAGATACGCCTTGCCATGATTAGGCATCGCCTTCACAAGTATCCATAGGTGTACTCATCGAGTACAATCAAAGTAATTGAATTTCCTCAAGACCTTCTCAATATAATGAGACCGAGAGATAGAAATTTATTACTTTCATGTTTAATCCTTATACCAAGGATAACATCGCCTCCCCATGTCTTTCATGGAGAACCTTGATGACAAAATTCCTTTGTCGTCAACTCGATTTTGGTCAGCAAAGATCAACATGTGTCATCAACATATAGACAAATGATGACTCTTTACCGATTCATCAAATTTGCTATATACACATTTGTCGCCTTGGTTAAGAACATAACCACTAGACAAAACCACTTCATCAAACTTTGATGCCATTGCTTAGGTGCCCGCTAAGTCCATAAAGAGAATTAATCGCTTACACACCTTGTTTTCATTGCCGTGCAAGATGAAGCCCCGAGGTTGGTTCATATAAACCTCCTCTTCCAATTCACCATTCAAGAAAGGCCTTTCACATCCATCCGATGAATAACCGATTGTGAATAGATGCCATAGCAATCGCCAGCCTTATGGTATCGATACGAGCCATGTGGGCATAAGTATCAAAATAGTCTATTCCCGACTTTTGTTTAAAGCCCCGAATGACTAGTCTAGCCTTGAACTTTTCAATAGTTCCATCTACCTTCATTTTCCTTTTGAAAATCCATTTGCAACCCGAGGTTTGCAACCAGAGGTAGATCAACCCAACACCCAAGTGTTGTTGCCCATGATGGAATCCATCTCATCATTGATTGCTTATTTCCGTAAAGCAATGTCCGGGACTTCATTGCTTCTTCAAATGTTTTGGGGTCATCCTCAACAATGAAGCAATAGGAGTATTGGTCCGAGACCTCATCCCTAGTACCTTCAACTAAGTATAGTTGAAACTCGTGTCCAAATGACTTTGGAGTCCCGACCTTTGCTCTTCCCGAGCACGTGTTCAAAGTTGTCGAACCACAACCTCATCGTGGACCACCGATGGTTCATCATCGTGACCTCGATACACCAAAGGTCATGAGTTCCATTAGGAATCCTCCGACTTGGTCTAGGGACCGATGAGAATCTATTCTCATCAAAGTCTCGCATCCCTTGATTCAATTATCGAGTTAATCGAAACATGTTCATTAGGTTCAATAACATAGAACCTAAAAGCCTTGGAATGCTCAAGATATCCAACAAAGATGCAATAATGCCTCTTTCACCCAAAGTCTTTGCTTTGGATCGTGGAGTCTTACAATTTTCTACAACCCCAAACCTTGAGATAGTTCAGTTGGTTTCCTTTAGTCCGAGTTCATAAGGGTAACCTTGTTCCTTTTGTTTGGAACCCTATTTAATAAATAGCAAGTCGTTAACATAGCTTCACCCCGTAACCTTGACTCATCCCGAATAGGACAACATGGAATTAACTATCTCCTTCAAGACCGCTTTTCCTTTCGTAAATACCATTTTGTCCGAGGAGTATAGGAGCAAGATTTTCATGGATAATACCAATAGATCGAAAGCAATCGAGTATCCATGTACTCACCTCCCTATCGCCCCTTAATCTTTGATCAAAGACCCAAGTTGTAATTCAACTGCTTTAAACACTTTGAATTTATCTAATGCTTCATCCTTGGTATGTAATAGATAGACATAACAAAATCTAGAAGCATCATCAATAAATGTCACAGTACTTCTTATTTCCCAAAGAAGGAGTGGCATGCAAATCACATGTGTCATCGTGAATAAGCTCCAAGATCTTAGTCTCACGACTAACACCCCGAAAGGGTTTCTTGGTTATCTTGGTCAACATGCAAGTTTTACACTTTTCGTTGTCCATGTCAAAAGCAGGGATTAAACCATCCCTAGACATATCTTGCATCCTTTTATAGTGAACATGACCAAGTCTTGCATGCCATAGGCTAGAATCAAGTGTCATGGTGATCACAAAAGTCAATTAACATTGTCGTAGAGAAATATTAAGCCCGAACATTTAATTACATAAATAACCAAAACCAATAAAACACCATGCTTAGAAAGCACAAATTTATCGATTCAATAACTTGTTTATATCCATAATTATTCAAAATACTACTTGAAACCAAATTCTTCCCGATATCGTGAACATGAATAACATCAAACAAAGTTACAATCTTTCCCGAACTAAACCTAAGATCTACACAACCACGACCATGCACCAAGGTCGTTGACTCATTTCCCATGTGAAGAATAGAACCATCATTCAGTTGACTCATAAGTCTTGAACCAACTTCTATCTTTACACACATGAACTGTTGCACCGTAGTCAACCCACCACGCAACATCATCATCCCGCACATAAAAGATTCGATACATATGTAACATAATAAATGAAAAGACTTATTAAACATATTTCGACCTTTCAAATGAGTTGGTGAACCACCACCCCCGAACCATTAGTGCCGATCCATTGGCTTTACCACCAACTTTAACACCCTTGCGCCCCTTTAATGTGACCGGCCTTGCCACATTTCCAACAAGTAGGTGTTGCCTTCTTGTTAGGATCTCGCCTTGTGTTGTCATGATACTTGCGTTTGCCTTTGTTGTCATTGTACCGGTGGAGTTGTTATGCTCCACCATATTGACAACAGATGGTCCAAAGAAGATTGCTACTCTTTGGCTTGTCATTATCCCGCACCTTGAGAGATTCCTCAATGTGCGATGATCGCCCAACTCAACAAGAGTTAACTCCTCCTTCATATGTTTCAAGGTATGCTTGAAATCTTTCCATGAAGGAGGAGTTTGTCAATGACACAAGAGACTTTGATAGCCTCATCCATGTTCATTTGGTGTTGTGTAAACCTTCCAAGTATTCCAAGAAGTTCATTGTATTGTTCCATAACCGGTCTTGAATCACCATTTTGTAATTTGTGAAATTACTAACAAGGAACTTCTTACTGATGCATCCTCACCATATATTTGGCATCCAAGGAATCCCACAGCTTCTTTGAAGATTCAAAGTTCGATAAATATCAAACAAAGAATCGACATACCATTCAAAATAAGACCTCCGTGATATGTAGTCATCATTCTCCCACTTGCTCCTCCTCCCGATCCGCTCCACAAGAGCATCATCACCATCATCGTGAATTGGAGTAGTCAAGACATAGACTACACTCATGCTCGATGCAAGAAGTGCATCTTCTTCGCCACCTCCTAAAGTCCACCCTTCAAACTTGTCCAAATTTTAGCAAAGTTTGAAGCCATGTGTTTCATTGCGGCGGCTTGCCATTGATTATCACAAAATAGTTTACTTTGATTGTTGGGGTTATCTCCCGCATGTGGTTAAGACAATCAATGACAAGAGCAATACCACTAGTGGTTACCGGATATCACTTGAATCGTGTAATCACTTTCCAAAGTAAACTATTCGACCCTAATGCCCGGGTATCACGAATATCTACTGGGATAAGACCAAATGCGCTAGAGAATTAGGCACAATTCTATAACCCTTTCACTAGTAAGTGTTTTCGTTTTCGGTGTCCTTCATGCATGATCGCACCTCCTATTTATAGGTGGTTACTCTTGAGCTATTCCAATGGAATTATGAGTATTAATCGCCCATTAATAGCCTCATAATTATCCCCATTATAGCCGTTAGTGGTTACATGACCAATTAAACGTGGTCATAAAGAAGTTGTAATCGCCATTTAGCAAGATTTTCCATAAGCAAGATTTTCCACTAGCAAGATTTCACTTGAAGTGGAAGTACAGCTATCGCTGGAAACACCGCTATCAAGATTTCATAGCACTATCGCGGATACACCACTTCACTGGAAACACCGCTTATCGCTGGAAACATCGCTTATCGATGGAAACCACAAGCGCTCTTCCACTAGCAAGATTTTCACCAAGCAAGACTTTCACCAAGATTTCACTTACAAACCACTATAAGAGTCGTGAGTTCATGGACCTTATGGGTGTACATCTGCACCTCCCAACCCATGGCAAGGTGTGAACTAATCCCACAAGTGCACTAAATTTTCCAACAGTATCGTGATAAACCACACATGCACTTGCATAATACTTCAACTAAATCGGAGAATGAAATAAGTAGAGTGTCGAGGAATTGCGCTATTTGTCGAAAACACTATTATCTCGATAAAATTGGCCAAAAGGGTAGTGAAGAGTCATGGAATCGATTATCGAGGCTCTTAATCATCTAGAACAACCGATTGGCTTCGGAAGAACTTTTAAAAGATAAGTCGGAAACGTGGCTTTCATCTAAATTGCAGGATGATAACACCACCGCCCGCCTTTGTCCAAAGGAGAGCAAGGATCATACACATGGTTTCGGGTGGGATTTGTGTGGGCCTTGGCACCTATACTTAAATCGGAGTCGGTATAAATTTCCGTGACGCTAATGGTCGGACGCTCTTCATTGGGCTTCACGTTTGAAGGTAACCTTCATTTTTATTCATTTTATGGTTTTAAGTGTTTCACCCGTTACCTAGCCCACCGACCGCCTATTATGCCACCTAGTTTTGTGCGCACGATATTTGCTAGACCTTAAAACCCGAATTGATCTCTTTACTAACAGAGAAAAAATGGTAGCCGAACTCCTAGCCTCGGTGCATATCCTGAGCAAGCTGACGGATCCCACCAAAAAGACCCAACTGGACAAACAAAGAAGATCTATAGCCGAGACACATGGACACAACGGTCTTGCGACTTATCTCTCGAGGCGGCACTAACTAGCCATCTTTCATCCTCACATTAAAAGAAAGTGAACTATCTAAATGTTCTGCGACTTGGAAGCCGAAAGAACGGTAAATAGCATCTCAAACCAAAATCTCGTAGTTGAGGATCACCAATCTCTCAAGGACGCTATAGTCATGTGAGGAACGATCTCAAGTCGCTTCACAGATACAAGCCGCTTCGGGCACATTCTTTTAAGAAGAGGAAACAAAGAAGCTGAACGTGAACGCGCAGATGAGTATGGTCTCCTTCCAAGTGACATTGAGGAACTTTCAAAGAAGATCAAAGTTGACTTTTGGAAATGCACGTCATCATAATGCCGCCTTAGCTATCCGGAAGAAGTATCGAGGTTGGAAAGGTCGCAAAGATTACCTTACACTTCGCAAGAAAATAGTGAAGATACAGGTTCTCCTTCCTTTCACTCATCAAAACTCGTACGCTTATTGCACGTAGTTCATTTCGCTCATGGTTTTATCGTTATCATTGACAGGCTCATGTAAGAGGCCACCGGAAAGGAAAAGTATGAAGCCATCCGTTGAAATGTTGGTGTAGTGGAGAAAATCATATTGAGGTGTACAGAAACGAGTTGGTTTACGAGGATTCCATTTGGATTCCATTGATGAAAGTGCAGATGAAGACATTGCAAAGATATTTCTAAGCAAAGAGTAGATGTAGCTCGGTCAAGCGGTTGCCGGTGCTCTCTATGGTGAACTCAACGCTGCAAGGCAAGAATACTGGTCGCATGCTTCAAAAATATCGACAAGCCAAGGTTAGTTCCCTTTATTTGATTCACACAATCTATGTTTCTCATATGGGTAAAATGGGTGGATTGGGTAAACGGGTTGAGGTCAATAGACTAATTTTCGTATGGGTCAACTTAGGCTAGGCGTAGTTTGAAAATTTTCGTAACAATACTTAAGTTTGAAAATTTTGGAACTTTTGCAGGCGGAACAAGAAGGTCAGGAAAATGAAGGAGGCACGACGTCTCAGCTTGACGCAGCAGCTGGTATGGAGACTGAAGAGTTTTTCGACTTTGTATAAAGAAAGAAGGAAAAAATGTTAATTAGCCGATGATGATGATGATGATGATAGAATTCTCATAAACCAAAAGATAGCTTATTGGTTTCGTTTGTATATATATTATTAAAACATGTGGAGTGTGATCGGGTTTGGTTGTAAGTAACGTAGCGTAAATGGGTTTCTTATGTTTGTTATGCGACGGCTCACGTAACCAGTTGTGCTTCTCTTTTTCTGTTTCTTATTCACTCTTTGTTTTTCGAAGGGTCGCGACGCCATCATATATATATAAACTACTATTTGTAGGGATTTATAATTTTTAAGAGAACTTTGCAACGAGTTAAAATATGTTCGAGATTAAATTGATGTCCTCGTAGAAAATAGAAAGCATGTTAGGAAAAACTGAAAGTGGAATTGTTTCCCACATCGGTGGGTCTATAAACTTTGAGGTATATTTATAGGTAAACACAATTGAAACATTTAAGTGGTGTTGCTGATAGTTTAGGATACAAAAGCTATTTAAAGATTCTAAATTATCAACTTACACTTTTTGCCATAAATTCAGTTTTTCTAGATTTCATATCTATTCTTTAAGAACTTCTGTAAAAAGATGTTCGTAGCAACTTTAAGAATCTTATCTCTATTATATACGAAGGGTATATCTGGTCGGGTAATGGAAAGCAGTAGATGTTGTTTTGATAAAGTGCTTGGTAAAATAGTTGTATAGTCATAACAAAATATAGTTGCTTGTAAATGCCATTATAAGTAGCGTTTTGTTTTGATTTGGGGAGTTTAGAAAAAATAGGAAAACGTTAACTGCTAGTTGCTTCAGAAATCAAAACGCTTGCTAACAAACACACCCAAAAAGAAAAAATACATTTACTTAAAACTTACAAACTTAAAAAAATGACTAATATTTTTTGTTAGACTAAAATACTTATAAACAAAGAAATACAATATATTAAATGTTTAGATACTTACTTACAATTTAAACCAGTAACTTTTTTCACTTTCAGTTACTCCACACACATATACACATAAAATTAAATAAAATTGACACACGCATATTGACACTAGACTAAAATACACCGTTGGTCCCTAAACTTGTAGTGGAGGATCGCGATGGGACGAAACCGGGCATAATCATCGCCACGGGTCCAAACAGTAGCGATTAAATGCCAGATTGGTCCCTTGACCAATCTCGCCGTTGTCAACGTTATTTTGCCGAGGGCAAACCGCTTTCATCAGAGCGCACTAAATAAAACCGTTCTCGTTGAATGTAGCTAGTATATGTGTGTAACAAGGTATGATCTACATTTATGACCCATCCTAAACTATCCTTCAAACCCCGTCCTCTTCAAAAAGATAATTGTTTCAAGATGGTACGTTCTTTGGTGTGGTAAGCAAGCTATTATTCGTGATTGTGGACCTCTGCCAACCTGTATGCCGATTCTTTGGTTGTCTGTTCAAGTAAGTGCGTCTTAATATTTCTTGTGTAAGTTTGTAACAATGGTGGTTGTTTAATGACTTGTCATAACCAACAATAGGGGTCTTCTTGTCGGTGGATAAGATGGTATGATCCTCGAAATCGTGCTCGCTCAAGAATGATCATACCGGGACTTTTGAGGGGAGAAATGAGCTTGAGGCAAGATTAGTAGTCGCCGGGTGATGTGTGGAAGTGGAAGATTTACATGGTGCTAAGTTGGATGTTGTTCTTCATTGTTTATGCATTGGGATAACGTTTTAACCTTTTATGTAATGAGGCTAGTTGGTTAATGTTGTGTATCTTGAATTGTAGTAACCTTGTTATGAAGTATTCAGTTTTGTTTGTTTCTGATTTTCTATGCCTCATGGCTATGCAGATGGTTTGCAATGTGTTTAGGGTTGACTTTTAAATGTCAACATTCTTATGATGTTCTGTTTTAGCTTTGGTTACTTTTGACGCAAACAATTCACACATCAAGCTTAGTCAATTTCAAAAAATACACAATAATGACATGGTTCCATAGTTAATGCAAATGGATATAATTCCAGCTGCATAAAATTGCATACTTTTCAAAGCATGAGCGCTCTGATTACACACCCACACGGATATGTTTTTAGATTACATAACTTGTCCATAGAAAATAAATAGTAAACTAGATGAAACATTGTCTAGATAATTAGCATAATGATTTGACCTATGGTGAGGCCATCATTCTTTCCAGTCGGACCGCTTCCTAGTCATTCTTCGTAGCAGGTGGGTTGAAGCGTAAACCGCTTGAACATCACTTGACCGAATCTCGATCGGATTGCTCATGCATGATGGGATCGGCAAATGGTTCACTTGAAGTTTGGGATTGTGACAGGATGCATCATGTATGATGGGATCTTCGCCTCGGCTCTTGATTTGTAGATTGAACACCACTTCCTTGAATCGCACTAACTTGGCTTTCTAGAACAACACCGTACTTGACTTTCTTTATCTGCTGCTACCTTTTTACATTTAGGATGTCTTCTTTTTCCGCAGCTTTAGTAGGCACCTTTTGACATTTACCTTATGGCATTTCCACTATGTTGAGCTCCACCATACCCTAGGCATGTTACCCGTTGTGTCCAAGAATGCCACAAATACTACACCGACACTCTTCCAAGCCCTTGACACTTACCATCCTTCACAATCTCTTGCCAAAGTGCTATCCTAACTCTTTTTCTACCTTTTGCAAAGCGGGTTTGTTTCGATTTCGTGGAACAATTGTTGTTGGCATAGTTGATTTTTCCCAATGTACAATGCTAGTTATAGGTCGGACATGGTGTTTGTAGGTAGCCTCCCAAGTGAGAAGATAGTAACAAGGATGAGCCCATGTTTCTACAAATTCGACTTGTTGGCCATTTAAAGCCATATTCCAATTGGTAGCAACAACATGTTTACATGGTAAACTGTTATCTCCACCTTCGCAAGTACAAGTCTTGTGTACAACATTAACTACACATTGGTCACCCCATGGTCCACTAACTCGAAACTTAGATCCCCATTCCATAACACATTATACTTAACCTCTCTTCTTAATAGCCTCTAGCATGTGTTGTGCGGTTGGTGTTAATGGCCCATCACTCTTCTCAATCACCATAAGAACATGCATTATCCTCTTCATACAATATTCCTGATGTATTCTAAGGTCAGTAATAATAGGTTTGATTAACCCTCTTTAATTTTCTCATGAAACACTTGACACATGTTATTAAGTAACACATCGAAGTAGCTCTCCTAAAGATGACAAGTAATAAACATGTATTAATTGTAATCTGTTTATCTTGCATTACGATGACAAAGTAAGTGAAACAAATAGATCACTTACATGAAAAATGTGACCTTGACCAATGGATCGGTGGTATCTTACTTAACCAATCATGGGTCGGTTGATTAAGTTTCTTGATATCGCCCATAGCTTTGAGATCTTGACAGCAGTTGAGGTGTTGCACATTTCCACAGATGGTCTTTATAGGCCCTACCTTTCCATTGCAATTTCATTTTCTCATGTATGCTTTGTCTGAATACTGTAACTGTGTTCGCACTTTCAAAAACTTCGCTACTGACTCTACTTATATCCCGCACAAAATCAAATATCTTTACCGTCTGTTTCAAAACAAGGAGACTTAAATTCATGAGCAGTAAGAGAGTACCTTATTCATGTCAAGAATAAAAGTGATGCTTGAAATTGGCCCAAGTGCTAAATCATCGGATAAACAATGAAGAAACCAAGTCCATGATCCTATGTTATCCGAATCAACAAAAGCATAAGCGAAAGGGTATATACCATTGTTGCTATCAATTCCACAATTGTCATCGGTTGACCATTGAAAGGACCACGAATTGAAAAGCATCCACCCCCCAACAACGATCTCCCACAATCTTTAAATCCTTGCTTCAAAGGCACCTAAACAAACATACACTCTCTTGAATTCTCCGGTTGGAAGAGACTCATCCGGAGGTCGTTCACATTCATCTCCACCGTCGTATTAGGGTTTGTCTTCGCAACTCTAAAACATAATCTCTCAACATGGTAAATTGAAGCTTGAATTGACCCCGATGGCTTTTATAGCTAGGTTTTGGCCCTTAATACCTTCGCAGGACACTTGAAGGTCGTATTGGTTGGTAAGTTGATTATGCACCGACCGACGAAAGCTCTAGATTTGTTTCAACTTGTCTTGTAATTTTCATGAGATATAGCGAAGGTCAAAAGCTCGACTTCCTTGATTGCAAACAAGTGTGTTGCTCATTATATGTTCGACCGACCGGATACTGCCTCACCATTCTGCCGACAAACAATAGCCATGGGCGTAGTATTTCAAGGGTCCTTTTGGCGTAGCAATGCTCTTATACCCTTCGCTTAATGGACTTAGATGGGCCAATATTCATCCAGACCTTCACTTGGCCTCAAACTGAACACAACCCTACACCGACCCTTATTCTTGTTTTGTCATTCTTCAAAAAAACAACTCCTCCTAGTTTCTATTGAATGCTCTTTACTAGCTTTTTACTTCCCCGCAGAGCAAACTCTCGACCAAGATAGAAAAAGTGGTATAAACGCCATTAGCAAAGTGTGCGTGTTGGAAACTAACATGGTCACCGAAAATACTTCATCAACCATCACGGTAAATCATTTACCAACCGCTTGTCATCACTTATATAACATGTTGTTCCTTCTTCACCGAATCGAGTCCGACCTACTTGTACCATACCAAGTCAGTGCATCATTCTCTTGACAAGTGTTATCTTGATTTGGTTCAACCGCATTGCCAAATTCACTAGTGTCACTCGCTTGTAACGACTAAGATCAACAACAGATCCTCTTCCATGTTATCCCGAGTCGGTTGAAACATACTTACATCCACATCGGGCTCCTCAAAGTCGTTATTCACATCAAGTAGTGTCCACTCGCTTTGTGTAAATGCTTGTCTGTGTCAATTGAAACAGACAACCTCAAAATTTTCAGGGCTCCTCAAAGGTGTTATTGACATCAACTAGTGATGTTCCACCGTTGTCAAAGTCCTTCCCTCGAATCACTCTAAGCAGATTAACCTCAACATTATCGAGCTCCTTTAGAGCATTGTCCTCATCAACAACTACTAAAGCACGCTCACTGTTTTGAACAGGTTGGCTAGCAAATGAGCGGTCTAAGGTGGAAAAGAGTGGCTCAATGTTTGGCAAATGCTAGCTTCACCAATATCATTGACGTCCACGAGCAATTGTGTAAGTTGGATAAACCGATCTAGGCGGTGTTCATTATCTATATCATCTAACACCAACCGTCTACAACATGATTGAATAGCCGCAGAGCAACTTTTCTCCTATCTTCATCCATCTCCCAAAACACAGCCTTAATTGATTGTGGGGACATTTCAGAAAATTCTAATCTAGTCTTCCTATTTCAACATACACGTCTATCGCCTTATGTTGTATGACAACATCTTTCAACAAGTCTAGATTAGCGGTGTTCATGGAAAGAAAGCAAACCGTCGTCTAATGTACAACCTGTGCTTAAGAAAGTAGAAATAATTGGTTTGTCCGCACTCATAACCGATTTGGGTCATGAGAGCATCCATTTCATCAACAGATACCTCTTTTATTTCAACAAGATCAACAAGGCATTTCTTGCCTCCTTGATATATCCTACCGGAAAGTATTTGAATGTACCTTCATAATGGAACATCATGCTAAACGATCCAGTTCACCCATTGTATAAAAAAATGTGCAAAACTTTGTTAAGCTAAAGTTACCTAAAGGGAATAACTTAATCACTCGTACTAACATATGATTGTAATAGGCTCTAACCAAAAAGACTTACAATAACTCCTCGATCGCAGCTCTTTCCTCCGTTTCACGATCATCATATAAAGGATATTCCTTACTCGCCACAAGAGTAAATCCAAGGTGGTTGTTTGTTATTTTCTTACTCAGATTATTTGATTTTATGATAGACATTGCCTTAGGGTTTTCGGGTAGGCTTCCAAAACAAGTTTGGGGATGAGCAATGAGTACCGGTTTTGTTATATTGTACAATATGGCGGAAATTGGACAAGACAGTTCTACGATGTATACCACATAATGACTATTCTACCTCAAGCAGTACCATGATTACGGGTTTATTTTGGGTATAACGAACATTGACAACGCCGTTATTGGTCGAGGACCAACTGCATTTAATTGGTACTGCTTTGGACCCGTGGCGATGATTATGCCCGGTTTCGTCCCATCGCGATCCTCCGATACAAGTTTAGGGACCAACGGTGTATTTTAGTCTTGACACTATTATAAACCGTAGTAGGGTGGCATCGAGTCGTGTTCGTGTTAACCTATTCGGGTTTGCGGGTTGGCGGGTTGAATTAACCTCTACTCAAACAAGACCCATTTATTAATTGTGTTAAGCTCAACCCTAACCTGACTGCATAACATGCAGAACTGTTTGTGACCGCTTAACTTTGTTTAAGTAAATATGTCAAGCAATGAATAAGGTTGGTGGTTTGTTAATTTAACTAGCTTAAATGCAAAATGATATAAAGATCTAAAATGATAAAAATAACATACAAATAAATATACGAAAATTTCAATGATATATGAGTTATAAGCGTCAATTTCAATAAAATCTGAGTTATAATCATAATTCACTCATATTAAGTAGATAACAAAATACATTTAATCAATTTCCAATATTAAAACCAAGTTATATATTTTATTTTTAGAGGCTTATATACTTAAACGGGTTCACGTGTTGACCTGTTTAACATGTGCTTAACCCAAACACGACCCATTTATTAAACGGGTTAGACGGGTTGACCTGTTTTTGACCCAAACCTGTTTATCCTCAACCAAAACCTGTTTAACTTCGTGTCAGGTTCGTGTCGTGTCGAGAACTGCCACCCCTAAACAGTAGGGACCAACTTTGTAGTAGTTATCTTATAACAGGGACTAAACACGAAACCGAAAAAACCACAAGGACCAACCGACTATTGTTTCTTCTTCTATATAATTAAACTCCAAAACATAATTTTCTCATATCATAATTTCTCCGAAACAAAGAAACCCTTCTGTTCTTAGTTTTACAGGTTACCGTATATCTATAGTTATATAAACTTATTACGATTATGATTATGATTATGATTTAACGGAGCGAAATAATAATAATAACAGTTAATTAATAAGGCTAGACTATATATATTAACTGTTTGGATCGACAGTTTTAATTAATACTTCAAGAAGTTGAATTTAATCAAATGTATGTGTAGACCAAGTATTTGACGAGACGCCTTTGTGTATTTTTATTTGTACACCACTGATTAGACTAATTAATGGGGGTGTTTGTTTAAGCTTTTACTTATGGGCTTAAGAGCTTATTTGTTTTCGGCTTTTGTTTCACAACGCGAGCCTCGTTTTTATTGGCTTGTTTTGGGACTTGTATAAGTTTATTATGACATAATAAACTTATATAAGCTTGTAAGTCCCAAAATAAGCCAATAAAATGAGGCTTGTAAGTCACAAAGCGATCCAGTGGAAGAACTGCGGAAGCACCATTCTGGAGATACTGGTACAAGTTATGAATGTAAGGATAATGTTCCTTTTGCAATCAAAGGGCTTTCAAATGTTAACCGGACCTTGCAAACCATATAAATAAAGGTGGCTAAATGGGTGGATTGGGTTGGTTCGACCCACAAACATGTATTGTGTTCTTATTCTGTAAACTCATTTTTGTAGAAGTTAATGTGGCCATATATGATTACAAACCGAAGTAGTTAGAATAGTAACCATCATGTGTAACTCTATGGCCCTTTGATCCTTTTCGTTTTAATAATTTTTCGCCAAAGAAAAGTAGGTATAATGCTTTTGAATTCTTTGTGGATGACTTTCTATCCGTTTGGCCAGCTAGATAAATTTGACCCGTTTCCGTTTTAGTTAAATCTTTTAGCTAAACCTATTCAGTCCGTTGGAGATAAAGATAACGAAAATCGACCCATTTGTATGTAAAAGGGTCAAAATAGCCACCTGAAACAATGCATTCTCTGACAGCTATATTGTATATCCAGCGTCCATATTGCCATCTCAAGAACTCGAAGATTCAACATTTCCGTCATATATCCCTACAAGAAATATGTATCAAAGTGATGCGGACATATACTCAACTCTGTTTGACCAAGGACAGATTGGAACTCCACTCGCTTCGGATTCAAGTTTAACCATTGCACAGGAGCAGAAGTTTAAAATTCGTGAGATATCCCCTGAGTGGGTTTATGCGACTGAGCCATCAAAGGTGAGTTCATTAAAGTTAAATAAGAAAATCCTTGTTATCGTGGCTTGTTGGGTATTTACACATTCCTTGATGCAGGTGCTCATAGTTGGGACTTTTACATGCGATCCATCAAATAATGAATGGATTTGTATGTTTGGCGACACGGAAGTTCCTGTTGAGATTATTCAGGAGGGAGTCATCAGTTGCCATGCTCCACCTCATACGCCTGGAAAAGTTACTATCTGTATTACCTCTGGCAATCGGGAGGCTTGTAATGAGGTCAGGGAGTTCGAGTATCGTGATAAACCACACATGCACTTGCATAATACTTCAACGGAGAATGAAATAAGTAGGAGTGCTGAGGAATTGCAGTTACTTGTCAGATTTGTGCAAACACTATTATCTGATAAAATTGGCCAAAAGGGTAGTGAAGAGTCATGGAATCAGATTATCGAGGCTCTTACAGACGACAGCCTGGCATCATCTAGAACAACCGATTGGCTTCTGGAAGAACTTTTAGAAGATAAGCTGGAAACGTGGCTTTCATCTAAATTGCAGGATAATAACACCCTCCCCGCCTTGTCCAAAGGAGAGCAAGGGATCATACACATGGTTTCCGGGTTGGGATTTGTGTGGGCCTTGGCACCTATACTTAAATGTGGAGTCGGTATCAATTTCCGTGACGCTAATGGCTGGACTGCTCTTCATTGGGCTTCACGTTTTGGAAGGTAACCTTCATTTTTATTCATTTTATGGTTTTAAGTGTTTCAGCCCGTTACCTAGCCCACCCGACCTGCCTATTATGCCACCTAGTTTTGTGCGCACGCATATTTGCTAGACCTTAAAACCTGAATTGATCTCTTTTACTAACAGAGAAAAAATGGTAGCTGAACTCCTAGCCTCTGGTGCATATCCTGGAGCAGTGACGGATCCCAGCCAAAAAGACCCAACTGGACAAACAGCAGCATCTATAGCCGAGACACATGGACACAAGGGTCTTGCAGCTTATCTCTCAGAGGCGGCACTAACTAGCCATCTTTCATCCCTCACATTAAAAGAAAGTGAACTATCTAAATGTTCTGCTGACTTGGAAGCCGAAAGAACGGTAAATAGCATCTCAAACCAAAATCTCGTAGTTGAGGATCACCAATCTCTCAAGGACGCTATAGCTGCTGTGAGGAACGCATCTCAAGCTGCTTCGCGTATACAAGCTGCTTTCAGGGCACATTCTTTTAAGAAGAGGAAACAAAAAGAAGCTGCTGAACGTGAACGTGCAGATGAGTATGGTCTCCTTCCAAGTGACATTGAGGAACTTTCAGCAGTATCAAAGTTGACTTTTGGAAATGCACGTCATCATAATGCCGCCTTAGCTATCCAGAAGAAGTATCGAGGTTGGAAAGGTCGCAAAGATTACCTTACACTTCGCAAGAAAATAGTGAAGATACAGGTTCTCCTTCCTTTCACTCATCAAAAACTCGTACGTTTATTGCACGTAGTTCATTTCGTTCATGGTTTTATCGTTATCATTGACAGGCTCATGTAAGAGGCCACCAGGCAAGGAAAAAGTATGAAGCCATCTGTTGGGCTGTTGGTGTAGTGGAGAAAATCATATTGAGGTGGCACAGGAAACGAGTTGGTTTACGAGGATTCCATTTGGATTCCATCGATGAAAGTGCAGATGAAGACATTGCAAAGATATTTCGGAAGCAAAGAGTAGATGTAGCTCTGGCTGAAGCGGTTGCCAGGGTGCTCTCTATGGTGAACTCAACGCCTGCAAGGCAGCAATACCGTCGCATGCTTCAAAAATATCAGCAAGCCAAGGTTAGTTCTCTTTATTTGATTCACAGTAATCTATGTTTCTCAGATGTGGTTAAATGGGTGGATTGGGTAAACGGGTTGAGGTCAATAGACTAATTTTCGTACAGGTCAATTTAGGCTAGGCGTAGTTTGAATTTTTTTTTAAGAGCAAGGTCAAGGGTTCGATCCTCACCCCTTGCAAGGCCGGAGGTTCTTTTCTACCTTTGGTAGAACCGGAAGTAGCCTTTCTACCTTAGGCGGGGTATGGTGTCACGTCTTAACCTCCCCCTACACCGTGGAAGGCGGTATTGGGAGTTTTTTTTTTTTTTTTGTAGTTTGAAATTTTTGTACCGCGCCTACTAGCTCTTTGATGTTTACTTGGCATTTACAATACTTAAATTTGAAAATTTTGGAACTTTTGCAGGCCGAGCAAGGAGGTCGGGAAAATGAAGGAGGCACAACGTCTCAACTTGACGCAGCAGCTGGTATGGAGACTGAAGAGTTTTTCGACTTTGTATAAAGAAACAAGGAAAAAAAGTAAATTAGCTGATGATGATTGAATTCTCATAAACCAAAAGATGGCTTATTGATTGCGTTTGTATATATATGATTATAACTTATAACATGTGGAAGTATGATCGGGTTTGGTTGTAAGTAATGTAGCGTAAATGGGTTTCTTATGTTTGTTATGCGACGGCTCACGTAACCAGCTGTGCTTCTCTTTTTCTGTTTCTTGTTCACTCTTTGTTTTTCGAAGGGTCGCGACGCCATCATATATAAATAAACTACTATTTGTAGGGATTTATAATTTTTAAGAGAACTTTGCAACGAGTTAAAATATGTTCGAGATTAAATTGATGTCCTCGTAGAAAATAGAAAGCATGTTAGGAAAAACTGAAAGTGGAATTGTTTCCCACATCGGTGGGTGTATAAACTTTGAGGTATATTTATAGGTAAACACAATTGAAGCATCTAAAGTGGTATTGCTGATAGTTTAGGATACAAAAGCTATTTAAAGATTCTAAATTATCAACTTACACTTTTTGCCATAAATTCAGTTTTTCTAGATTTCATATTATTTTTTTGAAGATTCAAATCAGTTTCCACTTTTTGCCATAAATTCAAGTTTTTCTAGATTTCATATCTATTTTTTAGGAACTTCTGTAAAAAGATGTTCGTAACAACTTTAAGAATCTTATCTCTATTATATATGATGGGTATATCTGGCCGGGTAATGGAAAGCAGTAGATGTTTGCTTTGATAAAGCGTTTAGTAAAATAGTTGTATAGTCATAACAAAATATAGTTGCTCGTAAATGCCATTATAAGTAGCGTTTTGTTTTGATTTGGGGAGTTTAGTAAAAGTAGGAAAACGCTAACTGCTAATTGCTTCAAAAATCAAAACGCTTGCTAACAAACACACCCAAAGAGAAAATACATTTACTTAAAAGTTACAAACTTAAAAAAATGAGTAATGATTGCATGGGCGGATTTAAGGGGGGTCACAAGGGTCATGTGCCCCCCTTGCGAAGAAAATTGTAGGGTAAATTTTCTAAAATATCTGGCTTTTTTTTTGTAATTTTGCCTTCCGAAATACCAATTTGTAGTGTAGTTTCTAAAAATTATCAAAGTGTGCCCCCTCTAGAAAAAATTTACGGCTCCGCCCCTGATGATTGTTAGACTAAAATACTTACTTATAAACAAAGAAATACAATATATTAAATATTTAGATACTTACTTACAATTTAAACCAGTAACTTTCTTCACTTGCGCTACTCACACACATATATAGGGGTGAGCATACGACCGAACGGACGGACCGACCGTCGGACCGACCGAGACGGATGGACGGGACGGACCGACCACATTCGGTCCGGTCCGCGGTCTCGACTTTGGACTAATCGGTCTTGGTCCGGACCAAACCGCTAATTTGGCCTTGTTGGACCGGACCGAGACCGGACCGACCACATTCGGTCCGGTCTCGGTCTAAGCTTTTTGCCGAAATCGGGTCTCGGTCCGGTTTGGTTTTTAGACCGTGCACACCCCTACACATATATACATAAAATTAAATAAAAATTACACACACAATTAACGCTATTATAAACCGTCGCCGCTATACGCAGATAATAGTCATATTTGATTTGTACTTTTTTGAAATCTATCAAACAGTAAGGACCAACTTTGTAGTAGTTATCTTATAACAGGGACTAAACACGAAACCGAAAAAACCCACAAGGACCAACCGACTATTGTTTCTTCTTCTATATAATTAAACTCTAAAACATAATTTTCTCATATCATAATTCCTCCAAAAGAAAGAAAGAAACCCTTCTTCTATTCTTTACGGAGCGAATTTATACCATCTTATTAGTTTTACAGGTTACTACTGTATATCTATAGTTATATAAACTTATTACGATTATGATTATGATTTAACGGAGCGAAATAATAATAATAATAACAGGCTAGACTATATATATTACTGTAACTGTTTGGATCGACAGTTTTGAATACTAAACCAAGTTGAATTTAATAGAATGTATGTGTAGACCAAGTGTTGGACGTAATACCTGTGTCTGTTTTTTTTCTTGTTACAAATACACCACTGATTACAGATAATAAGCTTGTTTTACAGGTTAATTGGCTTATATGATATAAGTTTTAAAATACGCCGGAAAATTAACACTGCCGAATATCAAGAAACTTATTTTTGAGCTTATCTAGAGATTGTTACAAATGTATCTGTAGAACAAACCGCGCGCAACCACTGATTCCCTGTTAGTAGGAAATCTGTTAGACCTTCTCGTGATTCGAGGTAGAAAGTTTTGGCTTGTTAAATAGCCACACTACGTCAATACGTAGGATCTATATATAGTTTGCTATTCTTGATGACGCGCCGCTTATAACATGCATGCCTTCTTAGATATGATGCTATATAGATTGATCCTTAAGGCATACACGCTGTAGCATAATTCCTTTTGTGGAGTAGTGAAACTACAAAAACAGATAATAAGCGCAACTGTTTTCATATATCTATCTATGATTGCACGTTCATGGTTTATGGAATCAACATGAGCATCATAGCGTTACCAATTCAATATCATACACTATAATGTTCCATCAACTTAACTATTCAATATAACTACCAAATTTTGCCGGTAATTCACGTAGTTTTGCATACACAGTTACACACCACCATATCATCCCTATAGAATTTATTGTTCTTGCCTTGGTATATATGCTATGTTGATTGAGATTTTGGTGTTTCAGCTCTTACTCGATCGACATATCACCAAATCTTTCTGTTGGACTTGAAGGTGACTCAATACGTATGGATACTTTGAATTATCGTGAGTACACTGGACGAGATAGAATGCACCAAAAACAAGGGCATGGGGGATCAAAAAGAAATAGACATGACCCGATGCATATGTCTCAGCCGCCATCTAAGCGTATCCATGGATCCCAGAATGGATCATATGACCGGAACAGCCTTCCCTCGGGTTGGCTGGACTGCCCACCATATGGGGACGCAATCAATTTCATTATACCTTCAAAAGTCCCTCTCGGAGAGTCTTTTAATGACAAGATCGTTACTGATAAAAGATATTCCCCTCAACAAGCGATTCTTCATCAAAGGCGTTTAGGGAGAGAGCTAGGTTTAGTAATAGATCTAACAAACACTGATCGCTACTATCGGGAGTCAGATTGGACTAAAGAAGGTATTAAATATGTTAAGATCAGGTGTGCAGGAAGGGACTCAGTGCCTGATCACGAGTCTGTAGAAAGGTTTATTCAGGTGGTGACCCGATTCAGCTCCCAACACGCTCATTCAAATAAGTACGTCCTTGTCCATTGTACACATGGCCATAATCGGACAGGATATATGATCGTTCAGTTTCTTATAAGGTCAGAATCGATCTCCCTCACAGAAGCGATAAATAGATTTTGTCAAGCACGTCCTCCAGGGATATACAAACAAGATTACGTTGATCATCTATGCAATTTTTTCGTTGAACAATTGCCTAGAACCTTTGTTTGTCCACAAACGCCAGAATGGAAGAGGTCACCTGATCGGGACGATGATGTAGCTTCTGGTTTGCAGGTATGTACCACAGATGCTTTCGTGCTGGAACATAATAGTTATGACTTTGGATGACTCGTAATCATTATACGTGTTTGCAGGACAATGATCTTCAAGCAAGCCAAATGACAAATGTCGTGGGAGCAGGAGAGATGGCAAATGCCATGGGAGAAGACGAGGTTGGAAATGTTACGGTACCTAGGGAGATGACTAACGATGATAATTTGGGAGAAATAGTGCCTTTGAATAAGATGGAGTCGTTGAGGCAGTTCTGCAATGATGTTCTGAAGTTGAATTCACGGGGACAACGATTTCCAGGATCACATCCTGTATCTCTTAGCAGGTACATTTTAATGTTAATTTCTCGTGGTTTTTTCCTTTCTTCTTCCTACGATGCATGATTAAATAAGCTATATGGCATGTATGTATTTGTCTTAAATTACCGCAGTTACGTGCTATAAGTACTTGTTTAGTAGAATTTCATATAGATACATGATTTGGTGTCCTATGGACAATCGTCTTATATAGGATATGCTAATGTTCTTATGATGTTGAGTTTCCTAATGCAGCGGAAACTTGCAACTCTTGAGGGAGCAGTACTATTATACCACGTGGAAAGCGGATGGAACACGATATATGATGTTAATAACATGGGATGGATGCTATTTGATTGATAGAAACTTTACGTTTAGAAGTGTTCCCTTGCGATTTCCATGTGGAAACGCTAATAGTAATTGATACTGACCCGACCACACACAAGCAGGAAAGGAGATATCTCGTTTACGATTTGATAGCAATCAATGGAGAATCACTTGTATACGTAAGACTCATGTCCTCTTTTCCACTTTTTTTGGGAACCCGTCACTTGTTGACTAGGCTGTACTATGTTACGAGATTTAATTTAAAGTTCATGATTCAGTATTTTCTTTGTAGCATGACTTTTATGTCATGATTTTTCCACGAGGTCACAAGATATAATGAACTTATATAAGCCGAAATGTTTCAAAATAAGACACAAAAAGTGAGCTTATGAAACCGAAACAAAATAAGCTATAAGCCGGCTATATAAGCCGAAACAAAAACCCCCTTAATCTGTTTGACCTATCTGACCCATATGGCATGTTTCCCGTTTAGCTGTTTTTTTTTTTTTTTTTTTTAAATTGACCCATTTGAGATGAAAAGAACCCAGCTGACCCATTTATAAATAAACGGGTCAAAATTGCCACCTTGATTAAGTGCAAAATAGGGAAGATAATTGAAGCTTAATTAGTAATGGATTGTCATTAAAGAACGTTTTTCTCATTGTTAAATTTTTATTTTTGTGTGATGTTTTGTCAATTTTCTTTCAGGAACCTTTTAGCAGCAGGTGGAAGAGCATTGAAAATGAAGTTATCAAACCTCGGAACACGGAGCGAGACATTTTGTTCAAGAGTGAAAATCCATACTACAGATATGACTTGGAACCATTTCGGGTTAGAAGGAAAGATTTTTAGTTTTACCCACTTACTGCTGTACCTAAGCTTCTAAAAGAGTTCATTCCACGCCTTTCACATCCATCGGACGGTCTCATTTTCCAGCCTTGGGACGATCCATATGTGGCTCGCACACATTTGGGTCTTTTGAAGTGGAAGTATCCAGAAATGAACTCCGTTGATTTTCTGCTTGAGTTGGGAAGCAATAATCGCCCTATGCTTTGTTTGTATAACTGTGGGAGGAAAGAATTAATGAATGGAATGCGCGTCGCTTTTAGAGATCCATCAGTAGACATATTGTCGTTATCCGGGAAGATAATAGAATGTTCATGGGATCCCAAAGCAAATGTATGGGCCTTTATGAGGATGCGACCCGACAAATCTACACCAAACGAGTTTTCAACCTACAAAAAGGTCTACTTTCTCTTATTAATAAACACATTACAATGTTCTTGTCGAGCATCTACCAATTCTTTTTGCTTTACTAATTTAGGTTATGAGGAGCATCGAGGATAACATCACAGAAGAAGAAGTAATAAATAAGATCCAGGATATCATTCGTCTCCCTATGTATGTTGACAGAATAAAGGCTGTACCGAAGTGATGCGGACAATTAGGGATGTGGGCTAGAACAGGAATGTACATGGTTATATTTTGTTACTTTCTAAAAGTGAGAACATTAGTACGGTTTTTATAGTAAGTTTGTTGGGTATTCATACGTTCCTTGCTGCAGGTGCTCATAGTTAGAACCCACAACCATTTGGTTGGGGAGCATCTAACGGATACCGCTAGGCTACTAGCCCTTTGATGTTTACTAGTTTTGGAACTTTTGCAGGCGGAACAATGTGGTTAAAATGAAGGAGGCACAACGTCTCAACTTGATGCAGCAGCTGATATGGAGACTGAAGAGCTTTTAGCCTTTGTATAGAAAAACGTCTCATATATCAAAAGTTGGCCTGTTGGTTGCGTTTGTATATATATATGGTTATAAAATTTGGAGTGTGGTCTGATTGTAAGTAACGTAGCGTGAATGGGTCTCTCATATCTGTTATGCGCCTCATTAACTCGACTTTAAAGAAGCAGAGGATTGTGTATGATCTTGTGCTGCTTTTTTACTATTTCTTATTCTACTCTTTGTTTTCTGAAGGGACAAACAGCTGAACGGCGCACTACTTATACTTGATTATTATCAAAGGAGTTGATATCATTATCTTTTGATGAATACTGCGCAAATTGTGCATTCTGATGTTGTCTTGTCTGTTGTAATCTTGCAGTTGTGGTGCGTTAATCAGCGTGATGTGATGTCGATTCCTATCAAACAAATGCCACATATATTTTTATGTTTTTTTTTTTTATTAATTACCTCTATCTTTTTTTACCATCTATATTTTTATGTGTTTTTTCATTAAATTTCTTCAAAAAATTTATCAAAGTTTGACAATTTTTTTTAATTTTGACTTTTAATTGGTCAATTTTATTGCTTGATTGTATCACATGTTTTAGCTAAGATTTAAACATAATTGGTCAAATTTATCAAAATACATTTGAAATGATATAATTCTTTTATTATATAAAAATATAAAAGATTGAAAAATACCGCGTGGGACTTGACCCATAGGACCAAACTAAAGAAAAAGTCATCCATCGTTGACTCATCCATCATTGACTATCATGTTTGACGATACTAAAACCATCTTCAATGCATTACACTAAGGGTGTGCACGGTCCAAAAATCAGACCGGACCGGACCGAGACCCGATTTCGGCAAAAACTTTAGACCGAGATCGGACCGAATGTGATCGGTCCGGTCGGTCCTGTCCAACAAGGCCAAATTCGTCGGTTTTGGTCCGGACCGGACCGAGGACCCAATTAGCCCAAAAGCCTAGACCGTGGACCGGACCGAATGTGGTCGGTCCGGTCCGGTCCAGTCCGGTCTCGGTCGGTCCGGTCCGTTCGGGTTATATGCTCACCCTTACATTACACCATTTTAAGTTTAGGATTTTGTTAACAGCAACTTTTAGGGCTGTTTTTAACAACTAATTACCGAATTTTTTGCTAAGACAATGCATAATGTCCAAACAAAATCACTAAAAATCATTAACCTCTCCCTAGGATTTCTCAAATACAAGTACAATTCACTTCCGCCATTGGTCATATTAGCGAAAAATAAGAAGTTGGTTTATCACAACGTCTTAATATCACACAATTTTGTGAAAAAGTTGTTGTAAACAATAAACCTTAAGGTTGTTGTTAGCATTTCCCTTAAGTTTAATACATTAACACATCATCATTCAATATAGAGCTGAGCAAAATTATTCGAAAATTGAGTCAAAACGACAAACCAACCGAAACCCGGCCAAACCGAACCGATCTTATTTGGTTCGGTTTCGGTTTTAGTCGATTTGGTTCGGGTTTAAACACACTTATTCGGTTCGAAATAGCTAAACCAAACCGAACTGACCTTATTCGGTTCGGTTTCAGTTTCGATAGCTTTTACTCAGTTTGGTTCTCGGTTCACGTTTTACCATTATTCGGTTTTCGGATCGGGTCGGGTTTCGTTGGTTCGGGTCAACTTTGACCCGTCGCTCAGCCATAATTCAACATTTTTATAAAAAAACTTTCACAATGCATTGAACCATTCATTGTTCAATAAACTCTTATACTATCTTATTATTTAATCATTTATCTTACCACTACAAATAAGCAAAAGATTATTATTAGAAGGTGGCCTACCAACACTTACATTTATTAAACAAGTCATATGGGTGGAGAAAAGGGCCTACCATAAGAGTATTAATATGATATGTGCGGAGACCTACTCTTATTCTAATTTGGAATCTCACAATGGTATTAACGGTGAGGTGGCGTCTAATTGTTCTAATGTACTGTGCCACATCACCTCCATTTTGAGATGGGTATGAGAGCACTAGTGTCTTGTGACAAGTAAGTTCTCATTGGGGCCCACGGTCTGCCACATCACTATAATAAACCTCTCACTCACAACTAACCTCAACTTACTCGTTTGGGTCTCATGATTAAAAAAAAAAAAAAAAAAAAAAACCTTTGAATTATACCTTCGCTTGCAGACGGCGAGGTTGGTATGAAGAGCTATAACAAGGCGGTGTCATGAAGAGGTATGACAAGCAGGGATCTGAGCTAGGAGGTTCCATGGTGCGGGCCCATGAATTTTTTCGATGTAGTGTTAATTTTGAAAAAACCGATTTTTCCTAAATGCATCTTAAATGCACCCGGTCATTGAAATGTGTTTCGAGTATTACGGTTCAAAAAATTTTGTGCACGCGGTCATATTTAGTTCTGGCTTCGTCCCTGATGAGAAGGTGATGTGGCACCCTATGGCGAGCCACAACGAATGGCAACTTGTGCTCCGATGAGACCTAAATGGCATGTGAAAAAGGGATATATGAGTGAGTTTTATAAGTGAGAATACTGAAGTGGCGTTGAAATAACGCTAAAAAGTTGGATCCACGTAAGATTTGGGGGAGGGGGCGCTATCGTACCCATCCCAAATTATCAAAGGTTAAATTTGTAATTTTCATACCACCAGTCCACACTCCACACGTCTTTTTCATTTTTTTTTGGGAAAACATTGCCGAAGAAAAATGAACCAATGAGACAAGATACAATTCAAATGACAAGACCATTCGAAGATACATCGAAATAAAGCGCTAACCGAACCCAATTCATTAAATTTACGGGTTTTAAATTGTTAAACTTATAGTCATGAATATGTTGGAAGTTTTAATCCATTAATCTTTGTAAACCAACAAAGTATTTAGCCTTTACGGATATATCGTTTAGTCACAACGATTAGTTATCAGACATGTACACAACGATTCATCTAGTATATATAGATTAGGAATTGTAATCAACATGGTAACCCTTCGAGTTTATATATCAGATTTTTAAAGGGTTCAACCCGTCTTCTTTGTTTCCCTTTTTATTGATTCTTGAATGGTGATTATACACATAATGTAGTTTGGTTAATATTGATCCTCGAGATATGGAGATATGGAGATTATACAAGACCTGTGCAAATCGACTACAAAGTTTATATCAGAATACGGGTGATTATCTTAATCTTCATCCTTCTGAACTTAACATCCCATGTAAGTTATTAAATATCATTTTTTTTTTTTTTTTCCAGTTATACTTATGGTTTTATTTGAATCAGTAGGTAGTGCGTGCTTGTAGGACTAAATGGTTCTGTCATAGTTATGTATTGCGAAATTGCTAAGATTAGTTGACTGTAAGGTCCTTGGTTTTCTCACAAGAGGTCAAGGGTTCGTACCTTGCTAGGTGTGTACATTTGGAGGTGGGCAGGGTGGGGTTGGAAACGGTCCCGGGATTAACTGTGGTGAGGCCGTGTACATCAGAGTCAAAATGGCTCGCCCTCCCGGGTAACATGAGGGAAAACCTTATTCGTATCAGTTCGAATTTGTTCAAATTTAATTAGCTGCTGTACAGATGGCTATCAGGCTATGTATGTTTTGCTGTTCTCTTTTTGACTCGGATTAGCATCGTACGTTGTTGATTTTAAGTGAATTGGGGGAAGAGTGTGCAAGTCCATAGTGATTGCATTAGCTTCATCTCTTCTAGAAGCAGGGGCGGACATGGGGGTCACGGGAACCCGGTGGATGTTTGTCGCCTAGTGTAATTTTTGTTAAAAATCATGATATTTGCAAAATGAACCTCGTCCCGAAATTTTGTAACAGATAAATATACATGTCGTGTTTAGTTGATTCACTAATATGTCAAAAGGAAATACGTGTATCACTAATTTATTTGCTAGTTTTAATGAAACTGTACTTTTTAATGCATTTATATTTTCTTATATTTTCTTAACAAAAATTATGCATCTGTCTAGAAGACTACTTATTATATGTTCTTTGTAAGTTTGTATATTTCTATGGCCTGTTTTGGGATTTATTTCTTTTTTTCTTTTCCGTTTTGTATTGTGACAGTTGAGTTGAACAAGCAGATCTCATGTTCTATGCAATTGACCAACAACACTGATCAATTTATTGCGTTCAAGGTAACGTATTGACATTGAGTTTCTTTAGTGCCTTTTAAATTTAATGATTTTGCATACAGTTTGACAAGCTGTTATTATTCGGTTGGAAGATTAAAACAAACAACCCTGAGAAATATTGTGCTTGTCCAAACGCTGAAATAATCTTCCCTAGATCGGTTTGCAATGTCACATGTAAGAACTTGTTCATTTACTTATTTAACTTGCGTTACTTCATATTAATCAATGTGCGATGTTTAAATTATGACTCAAAAACTATGACTTTTACAGTTACAATGCAAGCACAAGAAAAGCCACCAACTGACATGCTGTTTGAAGACAAGTTCCTCCTACTAGCAGTTCCTGCGCCTAATGGTACAACTATTAAGGACCATGGTGCTAACATGGTGAGTCGTCTTTTCATGAACTTTTTACTCTAATACAAAATAATGTCTTCTGTATATTCGATCCTTCTTTTTTCTAGTTCAACAAGAAGAATAAGGCTATTCAAAGGTTCAAATTTAGGGTAGCATACATTCCCGCTAATCTTCCCTCACCCGTACCAGAAGAATCTGAAGAAGGTTCTTCTCCAAGGACGGAAGACGGAAGTCAGAATTCTTCTGGGCCTGATGTTGTAAGTATTTGCTGTGGATTCACTCTTTTTATTGTATGTCAGTTTGTGATTCTATAATGCTGATCATTTAATTGATTATTTACTCTTGCTAGGCAACAAGATCCATTGAGCCCAAGGTGAAACTATCCTCAGAGGTGAATAAAACTTTTCTTTTACTTATTTAGTTTGTCATTTTGATTCTTTAATATAATTGGCTTATCTAGTGCTTGGTAAAAGTGGTAGTTGTCCTTAATAAATGGCTAAAGATTTGCACATTTTAAAATTTTATTCGCACTCTAATGTAGAAGTAGATGAGCGAGAATGTTAATCTTGTCTGAGTTTTTAATGCACAAATGAAGTGTCGTCAATCGCCAAAGTCTGAAATCGATTCACTAAATAAATACGGACTATCTGCTAGGCTTCTTGAACGAGGCTAAAATACTACCAGGCCGCCTTTTTTTTTTTTTGTTAATATATTTTTTTCTTTTTTTTTGGCCAAAATACAGGGTGCTGAAAATATCTACATACTACCTTCGCCTTTGATCATTGATATTGGTCGTGGACAAGTGAGCTCTTATATTCATGATGGGAACTTAGGCCATGAGGTAGAAGACGTTAGTGGTCAAGCACCATCTCTTGATGATATGGCGAGGGATAATATGTCTTCGGGAAGTACGCATGCTTACAGTCGTGATGGAACAGCACCGACTTGGAATGCTTTAAACATCCGAGACTCGTCAACAATGATAACTGAAAGTGACAATTTGCAAGAATTCTCGTGGGAGTGTGACCTGACTACAAGAAAAAAGTCTTTTAGTGACACAAAAAAAGTGTTAGGAAATGTCAAAAAAAGTGTCACTAAATATTTATTTTCACCTTCACTTATAAAAAGTGTTATTAAAAGTCCAGGCCGTAAAAGTATATAGTGACACAATTTTCTGACACTTAATAGTGTCGATAGGTTTGGACTATTTTTAACACATACATGTGTCACTATAGGCTACTAGTATTGATCATATGCATGTACTCTTTATACATACATCTTAGGCTGCAAGTGTATATTTATTCCAAATTAACTAGTACATACAAAACTCTGAGATTAAAACCTATTTATTATTTCAACCATATATTAATATGAGTTGAGATCAATATAGATCTGATATTTTCCATGGCCGATAAATCGATTTTATTTATCCATTTTTAATCAAAGTTAATAAAAACCATTTTTCACCTTTTTTGAAAGCAACGTATCTTTATGACGGTAAATCTTCAAACTAAAAAATACACCATCGCGACGAGAATTAAATTACCTTCATTAATATGCACTTTTCTATATTTTCGACAATTTTTTTTTTTTAAAAATTCCTTCCAGAAAAATCATATATGATTTTCAAAATTTAATCATATATGATTTTCACAAATCATATATGATTTTCAAAAATAATATATGATTTGCAAAAATCGAATCTATCACTTTCATCACGCACCACCTTTCATAAAAGAGGTCCCCAACACCTTTAAAATTGCACATGCATACTGATGACAACCATCACTTTATTTTATTTATTTATTTATTTGTGAGTCTCACAGTATTTTGTGTGATATGTTTGTATAAAAAGTATTTTAATAGAGTTGATTGGCACTTCTATATCTTATTTGCACACTCTGGTGGTGAGCAAATCGACCGAACCGATCGAGAAAACCGGCGGACCGTGAGCGAAGGACCGGTGATCTGTCTCGATCCCATCTTTTTCTTATTTTGCGATCTGGTCCGGTCCGTACCTGTATAAACCGACCATTTGCCTTTCTAGACCGGACCGAACGAATACATTCGGTCCGATCCTCGATCTGGTTTTGAAATTTCTTGATCTCGGCCTTGCGGTTTGGTCTTAGGCAAATCTTTCCCCTAATCTAATGTTCAATCAGTAAAACAACATAAAAACTACTTATTGCATAAGATAATGTGTGCAAATTAAAAGTGAGAATGCGCAAGTCACATCATCTTATACCGTAAAAGGTAAAATGTGATTGGGTTTGATGATATGTTAAATGATAATGTGACGGTGACGCGAAGTTGACATTAGTATTATCAGTAATATATTTAGTTTTTTAACTTTTAGGGACCATGGCCTCTCGTTTTACTTTTGTAGGATCCTTTACAAGTAGCTTACATGACAAAATTATTAATTAGGGATATAATTAGAAAAAAAATTATTTAACTTGCCTATTTTTGTTGTTTTGTTTATCCTTTTATATAATATAAACATAATTTTTTTTAAATTTTGTCTTTTGTGTGTATTTTGCGATTATTTTATCTTTTAAACACCATTAACGTCGAAGGTGAAATGATCGTTATACGTGAACAAACTACGCTCAAAGATGAAAGTTTAAAGGTTTGTGTTTTAATATCAACGGAAAATCAAAAAAAATAATAATAAAATAAATAAATAAAATAATGTAGAAGCAAATACATTTATCTATTATTATCCATATTAATTATACTTTTTTAACTTGTGTATACTAACCAAACAAAATGAACTATAAAAGCATGTGAGCCTAATTTTTTTATGGTTGGCTAATATTTGATCTCCAAAATAGATGAAATAAAAATAATAAGAGTATTTACATTTTTTGTCCCTGTAATTTGGCTAAATTGCATGTTTGGTCTTCAGTCTTTCAAAAGTGCAATGATAGTCTTTATTTTAAGTTTAGATTGTATGTTTGATGCTTTTGTTAAAGTTAAATGGTAAAATCTTTCTTATTTTAGTCGTTTAACTTTAGCGAGCTGAATGTGCAAACCAACCAAACTTAAAAATGAAAACTACTGTTGCATTTTGAAAGGATGAGGACTAAACCTGCAATTTGGGTAAACAATAGGGACCAAAAATGCAATTTACTTTAATAATAATTGACATGCCACGTGTCAGAACAGGAGTAGATATTGGATGATTAACATGCCCATCTAGCTACTAAAACCAGGCAATAATACTAGGATTCATTCTGAGACATGGTGAAGATAGAGGTGATTAAACATGCCATAAAACAAGCTATGGAAGATGTGGGGCCCAGTGGTTCATCCCATGATGACATAAAACATGACCATCATCTACTTTCTAAGTTGATGTCTCAGGTACTACGTTATAACTCTTTATCTAATGAAAAAATATACTTATACAATGTTTAAAATGACCCGGAAGCAGTCTCTTTACTTTCGGGTTTACTGGGTAGGATTTGTCTACATTCTACTTTTTTTATATCCCGCCCGGTGAGATTGGGTATGTTGTTGTTGTTAATGTTTTGAAAACCGGGTTGCGGCAGTTCAACCGGTTCGACCGCCCTCAACCCGGTTTTATGCAAAAAAGAACCAGACAGCTTATACACATGTCCAAACACTATTTTTGCTGAAAAAAAATCAGCATAAACCTTGCATCTAAACACTAGTTTTGACCCTTTTTTGTTCTGGAACCAGTTCAACCGCCGGGTCAACCCGGTTTTATAGCCATTTCGGGTTTGTTTGAGCCAAGTAGTCCAGGGGCGGACTGATGGGGGTTACGGTTGCGTGTGAACCACATGAATTTTAGTGTAAAACTTTGTCAAAAATGCCGATATTTGAGAAATTTAGCTTGTCCTAAAAGTTTCGCTTGTTCAGGTCCTATATAATAGGGGTTTTGTTTCGGTTTATATAGTTGGCTTACGGCTTATTTGGTTTTGGGCTTACGTTTCATAAGCTCACTTTTTCTGGCTTATTTTGAAACTTTTTTGATTATGTAAGCTTTATATGACATAATAAACTTATATAAGCTGAAAAGTTTCAAATTAAGCCACAAAAAGTGCGCTTATGAAACATAAGCCCAAAACCAAATAAGTCATAAGCAAGCTATATAAGCAGAAACAAACACCCCCTTAGTCACCCAAAATATTATGAAATAATGGTCAATTGGTGACCTAGTAGAGACAAAAGGATGTTGGATTGCTTATTTAAGAGCTTTTGTTCTAGAGTAAATAAGCTTATTTGATTGCTCATAGTCACCCGGGAGGGGGAAAAAAGGATGTTGTGATTGCTTATTTGATTGCTTTTAGTTTACAGTAAATAAGCTTATATGTGTTTATTTTCATTGCCAATTACTAGCACATTACGATGAACCCCGAACACCCTTGAGACTCGACTAGTGACTTCAAAAATTCTCTTGTGACATCTTAAAGGGTGTTTGGAATTGCGTTTCTTAAGTGCTTATACAAAATAAAATGATCAAAACTTGTAGCGAAATGGTATATGGTTGCAGCCACATATGATTATCGACATATGACTTATCATAATCAAATTTCTAGGCATTAGCAAATTTAGTTTCTATCGACGGTTATAATCACTTAACTATCTTCTAACAGTTAGAAAAGTTGGAAAGTGAACCAGAAGATCTACCTTCCCCTAACGGTGACTTAACAAATACGAACAACAACGATATTTCAAATTTGAAAGAAGACGAAGACGAGGATGATAAGATAGTGAAAGAGCTTAAGAAACTGAATAGACAGAATTTCATAACAAACTGTCTTCTTTCAGCCATATTAGTCTTGACCGTCACTTGGCAGATATCCCAAGTCTCCATCATTTTGAGTCTAAAAAACGGAGTGACTCAACCGTTTCGCTCCGTTGGTAGCTTGTTTAAGAGTATAGTTAAACGTCATAAACCAAATGGTAACAATGAAGATACGGATTCGTTGACTACAGGTGACCTCATTGAATCTTTGCCGGTTCATATTCACAAGTTACCCGAGTTCCAACATATTGAGCTGCCCAAAATCAACTTTGGTTTTATTTAGAAGCCTGAGTCGTATAATGGATTGCATCAAGGACGAGAAGGATTCTGCTTGTTTTCGTTTGTGATGTTTTGGATATTGTAGATTAAGGTGATCTATAAATATGTTATCAATTTGATTTGGTTTTGTTACATGAATGGTTATTGCTCGTGTTTGAGAATGTTTACAACCTTCTGGTTTTTAGTGTGTGCAAAACAAAACTCGGTCCAATGTTCCATACGAGTAACTGTTTTGAGATCGTGTAGGATCAGAAGTGGTTATGCAGGCTTGCTTCTCGGTCCATGGTACGGAAAAAGTTGTGTTTACGGTTTTGTTCAGGTGGGACTTAAAACATAATTTGAGCAAAGAACTATGCTTGATTCAGTAGCCAAAACGGTTAAATAGTCAACCCGGCCCTAAACAGGTACCATATTGTCCGGTTCTCGTCTCAAACATTCCTTAGTCCCAGTCTGATTTTGGGCAGGTGTTTCTGTTTTTCATATATTGTTCATGCCATGGTGAATCAACCATTAGGAAATCGCGGACATTAACACTAAATGGTTGCGCTTCATAATGTAGCGAACTTAGATAAATCGAGATACAAAGTCTAGCAAGCCTGCGCAAAGGCAGTTTCATACCCTTTGCTTAATTACATGTCCAAAGCCCTTGTTTTCTCATTAACTAATCACAAAATAATTTAGAAAAAAATGGATTTACTAAAAAGTGTTACGAGCTAAAAGTAAAAATATATATGTGAATAAGTAAAAGATTACAGGTTAAAAGATGCAAGCAAGATTGTTCACATTTATAGGTGGGTTTAGCCATTTAGGTCACAAAATAGCAACAAACTTTTTTCAAAGATTTGTCTTGATATGTGAATTATAAAAAATATTATTAAATACAACGGACTTTCATAAAATGTTTTAATATGCACATTTTGATGTGGTGTAATGTGTCGGTTTTTTTAGTATGACAATATATCAAAATATACATATTGTAACACTTTATGAAAGTTCGTTGCATTTAATGATACCTTTTATCGTTCAAGACGGGACTTTGTAAAAAATTCGTTGTAATTTTATGACGTAAACCTTTTACAGGTTTGACTTTGAAGTTTGAAACTTTGAATTAGAATGTTATGGGCCGAGAATGATGTGTGATTGGGTTGGGGTTCTTTAAGCCATTGGCTGTTTTTTAGACTTTAAGAGTTACGTATCTTCTTTCGTTCGTACATCTATATCGTGATAGTAACGTATTAGACATTTTAAACTCGTGTATCAAACATGATATACAAGACGACAAACACGAAGCAAAACTTCTAGGTTCAAGGGTCACGTTAGTGGAGGATTTAATATTAAAATTCATGTGATGTATTTTATTGAGCTAAAAAGGATTTGTAACATGAGAATTTAGAAACATATATATATTTTAAAAAATCGATATGTTTGACATAATTTAGTTAAGTAAAAACCATATGATTCACGTATACTTGAAAATCCTCTTCGGGTGTCACACGCAACGTCGTTTCGCATAAAAATAGAACAAAAACGCATCATTAAAAGTTACATGAACATGAACGATAAATTAAACAAGTTAGAAAAAAAAATAATAATGCGACAAGTAAATTGCAGAAATCGCCCTTCTAGTTTGGCCAAATTATAGATTTTGTACTTAATCTTTCGAAAGTGCGGGCATTGTTCTTACGAAAAACTTTAATTACGATTTTTGTAACTTACTCTAATGTGACTATCTGTTACGTTGTGAGTTTTTGTTACTATCAATGAATTGAGATATTCTTTCGTATAAAAATTATTGTCAAGAAACAAAAATTATAAAGTTTAATAAAAATAGAATTACTATAATTTTTAATTACTTATATATAATATTTTCACTAATTTCTTTTATATTATTTAAAAGAAAAGTGAAGAATTTTTTTAGACAATCCAAAAAAAGAAAAATAATATACTATTAATTTGAGACGAAAAAAAGTATATGATAACGAAAACAAAAAATGAAGATATATGGTTGGCTAATAAAATAGACATATAATAATAAGTCAAATGCCACGTATTACAACAACCACAACCACGTGTCAGGACAGGAGCAGATCATGCATGATTCGATACTACTAGTACTACTTAATTATTTGACTGTTTCGTTCCTAAAAAACTAGAACACTCTAGCCCTCCCAACAAAAAAAAAAGAAAAAAGATTCATTCATTGATTTATTCATTCATTCTAGACAGTGTATGTTTTTTTAAGACAGAGATATGGTGTCACCGTCGAAGGTAGAGGTGATAAAACATGCAGTAAAACAAGTTATGCAAGAGGTGGGCCCCAGTGATGATGAGAAACACGACCATCGTTTGCTTTCTAAATTAATGTCTCAGGTATAAGATCCTTACTTCATTTGTCTTATGTTGAGTGTCTAAATTGCTATTTTGGGATGTGTAATGATAAAAGTGTTCATGTTATATTTCAATCTCTTAGAAATAGATTTTAGCCTGTAGATATGATATTTGGTTGGTTGAGGGTGTAGTGAGTAGATTTTTTTAGAATTTTGTGCATCATGGAACGTGAACACTTGCTATTAGAGGTGGAAAGCGGACGGACGACATTTCTGGTACCAAACGCAGGCGTAATTTAAGCAGCGTGGTCAAAAGCTCGTGTTATCTAAATCGCTTTTAAAAGGCCCAAAGCGATGAAATAAATTTCTCGAGCCTAACACTCATTTATATTTAAAAATTAAATATAAGTTTTTCTTTAAAATCAATCTAATGTTCGATAAAAACATGTGTCCATTATGCTCATTAAACTTCTAAATGGGCAATACATGCCCATTTAAAAAAAGAATGGCGTCCAAATGTGCCCAAATATTTAAAAAGTGTGCCCATTTAACCCATTTTTATGAATTTGGGCACAAATTGCCACCTCTACTTACTATAGTACGAATTGAGATGTCATATAAATATTGTTCACTATATATTTTAGCCGGTGAAAATAGACTTTAGCGTGCAGATATGATATTTTATTGGCCAAGGGTGTTGTTAGTAGGATATTTTAGAATTTTGTGCATCATGAATGTGAACACTTATTATAGTACGGGATTGAGATGTCTTATAAAGATTGTTGACTTTATATTTTAGCCGGTGAAAATAGACTTTAGCGTTGCAGATATGATATTTGATTGGCTGAGGGTGTTAATTGTTAGTAAAATATTTTAGAATTTTGTGCATTATGAGTGTGAACTCTTATTATAGTTGATTGAGATCCTATAAAATTGTTCACTTTATATTTTGCCCGTGAAAATAGACTTTACGGCGGATATGACGTTGATTGGGTGAGAGTGTAGTTAGCGGGATTACCTTAGATTTTATGCATTATAAAAGTGGGACATTATTTTATGAGCCGAAGTGATGGTATTTTTTCATCATGGTTTTTAGTTGAACCGGAAATATTTTTGTATAGCCCATTGCTTTCGGCTTTAGGGCACGTTACATTTATCAGATAAGCCATTTGATAAAAGGAAGTGTCTAGACTAGTGGTTTTAGATCATTTCTTTTGTGACATTTATGAGTTTACACATTTGGAGGGTGCTTAGAATTGCATTTTGTTGTATTGATTAATTTGACTAATCAGAATGCTAATTACCATTTTGCATAAGTATATACTGACACCACAAGTTGTTACATCCAGTAATGCTTATCCACAATATTGTTAGCGGACTATTATACAAAGCTCGCTATTATAGTGTTTACTAGTTATGTTTCGGCGTAGCCCGTTTATTATGTGTTTGTGTATATTTATTCACATTGTAAAACTCAACGCGTTTATGTGAAGTATACAATTCTACATGACTCAAAGTTGCCACTAATTTAATCGCGAAACACGTGTTGATATTTTGTTTCCTTAATAAAAATAACAGTTGGATAAGTTGGAAACTGAGCCAGAGGAGCTACTTCCCCTTGCAGTTTCCAAATCGGAATCCACAATCGACGGTGACTTAACCAAAATGAACAACGTAAACGTTGCAAAATCGAAAGAAGAAGATGACGAGGAAAAAGCTAAGATAGTAAAAGAGCTTAAGGAACTAAAGAGACAGAATTTCATAACACAATGTCTTCTTTCAGCCATGATAGTCCTGACCGTCACTTGGCAGATATCCGAAGTGTCCATCATTTTGAAACTCAAAGACGGAGTGACTCACCCGTTTCGCTCCATTGGTGGTTTGTTTATGAGTATGATAAGACCCTCTAAAGCAATTGGTAATGATGAAGATACGGACTCGTTGATTTCTAGCAACCTCACAAGTAACCTCATTGAATCTTCGCCAGTTCATGATCTAAAAATTCCTGAGCTTCCGCGTATTGAGTTGCCCAATATTGACTTTCGTCTCAATTTAGAAGACTGAGTCGAAAAGTGGATTGCACAAAGGATAAGAAGGATTTTGTTTGTTTTGTAATGTTCTGGATATTGTAGATAATTGATTATGGTGCATTATGAAGATGTTCTCGATTTTATTTGGTTTTGTTTACAGTGTTTAGTAAAGATTGCGTTTGTTATAGGAAAGGTTGTCGCTCGTGTTTGATTTTGTTGCAACACGGACAGGTCTTTTCACGGGGTGTGTGCAAAACTTGATCCATTGTTGAAATCGTGCAGGATCCGAAGGGGTTATGTAGGACTTGCTTCTCGGTCCATGGTACGAAAAAAGTTGTGTTTACGGTTTTGTTCTGGGCGCGTGAAAAAAGTTGTGTTTACAGCGCGCGTTTATTACAGATTGCACTTGCTACTACAAAGGTTGTTGCTCTTGCTCGTGTTTGATTTTGTTGCAACACGGGCATGTCTTTTCATGGGCGTGCAAAACTTGATCCATTGTTTCAAATGAGTAACCGTATGTTTTGAAATCGTGCAGGATCGGAAGTGGTTATGTAGGGCTTGCTTCTCGGTCCATGACTCCATTGTACGAAAAAAGTTGTGTCAATAATCTAACACTCTTTTTGAGTTTTCTGCACTAGATTTGTAAATTATTACTCCCCTTTACCCAGAAAAAAGTTGTAAAGTTGTGTTTACAGTTTTGTTCCGGTGCGACTCGAAATAGGACTTATGGTCAATAATGTTACTAGAACATCATTTGAGCAAGGAAACATGCTAATTTGAGAAAGAAAGTAGTCTAAATTTGAAAATGAAAATTTGCATATGTCCCCCTTGAAGTTTACTGTTTGACAGTTCAAGCCCTTGCTTTCTTCTTAACTAATCATATATTGGCTTTTAACTAGTACTAAAAAGCGTTGCGAGTTAAAAGTACAAAAAGAAAATGAATTTATGTACCATGTAAATAGTGCAAGATTTTGTACAAAATCTTTTTGGTTGAAAGATGCAATGCAAACAAGATTGTTCACATTTATAGGTTTGACTTTGAATTAAAATGTTCTGATCCAAGATTAAAGTTGGAGCAAGTGACTTTGTACTTTGCATGTTATTGACGGATAGGAATGAGAAACAAATCAACAACTACATCCACTAGTTCTATATGTTATAACTTATAAGCGACAAAAGGGGTTTGATTGTTTCAATGGTTCATATGGTTTACATCGAGAAATATTATCACCAATGTTTTGAAGCACCTAGACTAAAGGTTAACAGGTTGGACCGATTCCCCAAAAAAACGAGTCAAAATAACTTCGGGTTTAAAGCGGGTTAGCAGCCAATTCGTCTGGTTTTGAGTCACCCGGTCAACCGGTTCTCGAAACCCTACGGGTTTAGTTTTCAATTTTTATAAAACCGGGGTGACCGGATTGACCCGGTGGTGAACGGTTGACCGACGGTCAAACCGTTTGACCCGTTTTTTTTATATATTTTTAATGAAACCGGTTGACCGTGATCGAGCCATTGATTGGTGATTCGGCCGGGTCAATTGTAAACCCGGTTTCAAAACATTGATTATCACCATATTTTACTTTTTATTATCATTACTAAACAAAAAATATAAAACTATATTACTTTATACAAACATACTTCGAAATATCACGCACATACTCACAAACAGAAAACAAAAAGTTCACATACACATAACCGTGATGCAAACCAACACTATGTGCAAAATCTTAAGCATGGCGTGTGGTGTTTGAATGACTTTTATGAGGATCACTCGTAAGAGGTGGGATAGTGATGAGTCACAATATCAGAGAGCTTGTGAAGTCATGCAACAATAACTGTTATTGGGTTGCCATCACAGTACATACATAAATAGCACTACAATAACTAAACACCATCCCAACTATAATTGTTATAGGTACATGTGAGTCCATATCACTTCACTAAAAATACCCACTTACCAAAATAAAAGAAAAAAAAGATACGGATGGCACTCGTTAGTTGCCCAGCGAGGGCAGTAGGGGACCAATGGCGTGGGATGGGGTGCATAACAACAACGGCGTTGGGGAAAAAAATGCTAATAGTTGTGATTCGTCCTTGCATCGTGCCCTCTTACCGATAATGTTTTAAATGAACATAAGTGAATCTTAGGGTCCATTTGGGTTTGTTGACGGGTTTAGGATTTGGATTCGCATTTAGATTTAAATTTAGTTTAGGATTTCGATTTAGATTTGATATGAATAGAAAATATATTTTATAAGTAAAAATTAATATTTTATATTATTTTATATTAAATATATTATTTTATATAATTTATATACACAAATAAAAATGAGCCCACCATTTTAGCAATTTCACTGCAAATCCCATCTAACACATAAGGATTCAATTTGAGCACTATTGTGAAATTTAACGATGAAATCCGAATCCAATGGTGAAATCCTCGATCAAACATTTTTGTTTTTATCTGCGAGTCCTTTAAACCCAATCCAACTCCCTAAAACAAACGGGCCCTTAATATTTACTAAAAGTTTATAGAATATGAAAGCGTATATTCATTCTGAGTTAAATTAAACTACATGAGTAATGCAGATATAGAACGCGATTTTATAATGACGAATGATTTTAATGATAAAAAAAATTTATGGGTTATAAACGAAAAATAATAAAAGTTTGAGGATTTGGGTTTAAACATAATATTTTGAACACCCAGGTTCGAACCGGTTGAACAGCTCCAGGTTGAAAAATGGGTAAATTTAAACGGGTCAACAAGACATGTTGGGTCGAAAACCGGGTTAAAATTAAACTACATCAACCCGTCGGGTTTGAAACGTCCCAGTCAACCCGCTTTTCAATTTGATTAATAGTTTCCTTTAAAAATATACATGTATTAATTATTTCAACATTTTCATTTGGTTAATTTTTTACTCCTCCGTCCCATTTTTATTATCTCATTTGACTTTGTGGGTTTTTTGTTCAACTGACTATTAATATATTTATTTGTGTTATAAGTCTTGATGAAAATTATACCAAACGAAAAACATTTAAAACCCAATAAATTCGTATATTTTTCATCAAATATTATATAACATAACACAAAAATAATTATAATCAAAGTTGAAGAAAAAAGACCAAGAAATCGATAAGGACAATAATTTTGAGACGGACGATATTTTATTTTATTAACTTTTCATTTTTATTTTGACATTTTTATTTTATTTTTATAAATAGTATAGATAAGGACGTCAAGTAGCAATATAAATAAAGGGAGATATTTATATTTTTTTGATTTCTAAACTCTAATGTGAACTGTTAAAGATATATATACGCAGACACGTTTAACGAAGTAGCAATAGTGTCTAAATCGTTTCAAAATAAAACTCCACCACCATCACCATCAAACATTTATATGGTCTCCTGTGAAAGACAAAAGGAGCTCATCTTTTCATGGATTTCACTGGTGTACATCTACTTTGCATAGTTTAAGTCACATCATTCTACTTTTTGTTTTCTTTATCATTTTAATCTCATTTATATGTTTTTATATAAGGAGGTGATTTGAATGCTTAAAAAATATTGGAACATTCACATTTTGAGTGTTTGAACATTATATTTTTATATTATTTTTAGTTATATTTATTTTATAAAGGTATAAATATCAAAACACTCAAAATTTGAGTATCTTAATCATTTTTTAGATTGTGCAAATCACATCTCTTTTATATAGAGGTGATTTGCACATTTTAAAATGATTGAAACATTCAATGTGCTAAATAGATAAAACACACCGTAAACATAATACAACTATGTAAAGCACGAGTTAGATGTTTTAATCGTTTTTAAGAATGTCTGAAATAAATTCCTTTTATATATGTTATGTTATTGGTACCTCTTGGGTTCATCAAAGTCTGCATGTTCGTACTTTCTATCTCATTTGACTAATTGTTTACAGTGATATAACATAATTTCTTATCGATTTTATTTCGTGTTTTTTAATTTAATATTTTTGAGCATTAAATTTTATATTTTTATATTGCATTTCCAATTTCACAGATTATAGTATAAAAAAATTGTAAAAAAAAAAAAAAAAATAAAACCCAAAAACATTAAAAGTGTCACTATTAAAATGAAAAGGTATTTGTTGAAAAAATGAAAAGGTATTTATAACCTCTTCCTTTTTATATTACTAGTAATAAAACTAGCAAGCACTTTGAACCGACAACAATTTGACAAAATAATCTTAACCTGAATGGCTCTAAGACCAATACTAATGGTAAGGTTTTCTCCCAACCAATTGAGTAGATGATCGAGTTCTACCCATTAGCTTAAGCGACTCGCCGATCGTAAAGTTCATTCTCTTTGTGTGTGTTTTTTTATTAGTTTTGTGGGGTATGTTTTTGTTTTAGTTGCGATCGTTTAATTAGCAAATTGTGGTTAGGTATATTCTTGGAGAGAAAGTTGATTTGGCGGTGTAACCACAATATTTATGGTTGTCATTAGCGTTGACCTAAACTTTTTGTGTAATAAGGAATTCATGCACATGTTGCTAATCACCAACGACGTGTCTTCATTGATTGCAATACGCAACTTTAAGGGGGTGTTTGGTTTGTCAAAGGAATCACTATTAGAGGTGTTCACGGGGCGGTTCGATTCGTTAATTAGAAGATTTAAACAATCCATCGCGGGGCGGGTAATCAATTTTACTATCCGTACCGAATCGTACTAGACGGGTAACCGGAGATGCAGGTACCTGAAGTGAGCGATTACGCGTGGTTCGAGTCACGGTTAACCATTTTAGACGTTTACTCGAATCAAATCATATAAGCAATAACATGGTTTAGAACATAAAATGTCATTTAAGTAAAATTAAATGACACTGAATAGATAAAAGTTATTCCGTTAAAAAATAGGTTCAAAATATTACTGTAATACATAACATATTAACTACAAAATATTTATTCGACGTTATAGATTGCCATCACATTAATCAATTTCACACATAAATGTTTAGAAATGTTTACTTTATTAGCAAAAAAGTCGTTATGTAATAAAGTAGTGCAATAATATAATTAATGCTTGTACAATTATTTGAATATTTAGTTAAAAAAACCTTCATGTATATTATGCATGGTTCGGTTCGGTTAACCGTGAATATCTAAAAATAAAAACCGAAATCGAACCGTGATTAGCGGGTTTTTTCAATTTTGGTTTTTTTCAATTTTGGTTTCTCTGTTCGGGTATTTTCGGTTTGAATTGAGCGGTTCGGCTTGGTTCGTCGATTTCGATTTTTGAACACCCTTAATCACCATGGGTATCACAATGAATATGAGTTTTGTAAACCCACACTCTTGTTGGGCCTAACATTTATTTCTACTACTATGGGTTTCATACTCATATAATAAAACCCACCAATCAAATAATTTATTTGTAGTAAAATACATTCTTTCATTCCTATACCCATAAACCAAACACTCCCTTAAACTATGTTTAGTAAGAATTTTAATTTTCTATACTTTTAAGTGTTAAAATTAATTACAACACTCAATTTTTTATATTTCAAAAAGTGTGAAGAAATTGGGTATACAAATAACTTATACACCTGTAAATGTCGATATTTCTTTAAATTTTTTCACATTTATAAATGTGAACTTATTTTAATACATTACAAGTGTGAAAATCTAATGTTTTAGATTTTTTTTTTCACATTTTTTTGTCACATTTATTAATGTAACTAATTTTTAACATTATTAAGTGTTAATAAACTAATAAAATTTTACACACTTTTAAAAGTATATAGACTAACTACTTTTTTGTAAGTTAACCTAATAGTAATAAAAAAAAACCCTATTGACTCGGATGGTAAATTTAACACCATACCCTATAACCTAAGGGTACGAGCAGTGGACTGGTTGCCATGTTCGATTGACCTCGGTCGAAGGTCGGTCACCCCACTGTGGGTGATTGGTTGGTTGCGGTTGAGATGCAAGAAATGGACGAACTAGTTTGCGATCGAGTTTTCATACACACAAAGTCCAAAAATTTTACCTTTTTGGCAATTTAAACTTTAAAAAAAAGAACTATGTAACCACTGTGACAACTAGGTCGTGATAAGATCGTCGGAGAAAAAAAGCTGATGTGACACAAGTGACCCAAGTCACCATGTATAAATCTAAACGTCGGTATCGTCTCGTGTCGTAAGATCGCGTTATAATGTTATAACGCAGCAGACAGATAAAAGACATGATAAACATGACACCCATTAACTAACCACACCTCTAGTTAAAAACCTCAAACCATAGTTAAAACCAACCATAGTTACTCAAGTCAAACTCAAAACTAGGGTTTATATAAAAAATTGAACAAGAAAAGAGGACTAAAACACAAAATAAAATCTATATAAATTCAAACAAAACAAAAACAAAAACACAAATTCATTCTCATTTGTTGTCTTTGTTTGCTGTACTTTTTAACTTCAAATTCAACCGCCCTTCCTTCCTGTTGGTACCTTTCTTTCCTTAACCTTAAAAAAAACATGTTTTGTTTTTTTGTTTTTTAAGGAACATGTTTTTTTGTTTTTTTTAATGTTGTTGTTTGACTGGTTTTTAGTTTTTAGTATTTATATAAGATCTGATTGGTTTTTTATTAGTTGGTTTTGTTTATTTTAGTTGGATTTGATTTTATTTGAATAAATGATGTTTGGATATAGCTTTAATTGTTAACTGATTGATTTTTCGGGTTTTCGAGATTTTGCTAAGGTTCGATATGCTGTAATTTTAGTTAGATTTGATTAATTTTTAGATTTTGCTGTAAATGGTGTTTAGCAAATGGTGAAATTTGTAGATGCTATTTTAAGCTTAGATTTTGGAAGGTGGTTTGGCTTGGATTGTTAACTGATTTTATTTTTCGGGTTTCGGGTTTCAGTGATTTTGTTTTAAGGTTGGAAGTATCTAGTGTTTGGATGTTTTTTAGAATTTGTTTAGATAATAGCGAGATTTGTGGATGTTATTACGCGCTTATCTGTTTTCGGCTTATATTTCATAAGCAGAGACGGATCCACATAGTAAATGGATAATGATATTTTAGTGTAATTTTTATTTAATTTTGACCATGTTTCGCTCAAATTGCCCCCACTCACATACTAAAATCCAACATTTAACTCTTTAAAGGGTCTAGGTAAAATACTCGATTGGTTTCTAGTTTTTCTTTCTCATTTTGTGGCTATCGTAAAAAAAAAAAAAAATTTGCCCCCACATTGTATTTTTCTGGGTCCGTCACTGTTCATAAGCTCAATTTTTCGGTTTTTGAAACTTATATAAGACTAGTCCAAAACTAAGCCAATAAAGTAGGGCTAATGAAACATAAGCTGAAAATAGATAAGCTTATATGCCCATTAATAAGCTTAAACAAACACCCCTATAATTTTAGCTAAGGTTCGATATACTGTAATTTTAGCTGGATTTGATTATTTTTTAGATTTTGCTGTAAATGATGTTTAGCAAATGGTGAATTTTGTAGATGTTATTTTAAGCTTTTAGAATTTGGAGGTGGTTTGGCTTGGATTGTTAACTGATTGATTTTTCGGGTTTCGGGTTTTCGATATTTTGCTAAGGCTGGAAATATCTAGGGTTAGGATATGGATGTAAGATTGCTTTTGAAACATAAGCCGAAAACAGATAAGCTTATATGTTTTTCAAGTTTGTTTGGACATAATAAAAACTTATATAAGCCGACTAGTCCAAAAATAAGCCAAAAAAGTAGGGCTTATGAAACATAAGCTGAAAACAAATAAGCTTATATGCCCGTTAATAAGCTTAAACAAACACCCCTAATAATAGATTTTGAAGCTGATTTAGCATTAATTTGTTAATTGATTGATTTTTCGGGTTGCGAGATTTTGCTAAGGTTGGAAGTATCTAGTGTTTGGATGTTTTTTTGTATGTTGTCAGTTATTAGGATTTGGATTTAAGATTGCTTTTGATGTTTATGGCTCGTGGGTACCCTCGTTGGATAATCGTGTTGGTTGCGTAAATGGGGTGAATTTTAATGTTTTGAAAAAAATGTGACATGGATTTAGGATATGAACCTTTTATTGTTAACTGACTGATTTTTCGGTTTCGGGTTTCGAGATTTTGCTTAAGGTTTGTTAAATTAGTGTTTGTTGAGTTATGATGTTATTGTGAGCTTAGATTTTGAAGCTTTTATTGTTGACTGATTGATTTTTCGGTTTTTTGAAGGTTGGAAGTTTTGCTTAAGGTTTGATAAATTAGTGTTTAAATGTTTGATATACCTTAAGTTTAGTTGGATTTGATTATTTTTTTTGATTGGATTTGAATTTAGGTTTCTGAAACTTTACATTTTAGGATATGGTTTTAAGATAAGTTTTTTTATGTTAGCATTTGAAATTAAGTGACGGTTTAGCTACCCGCGTTAAATACCTATGTTGTGTGCTGAAATGGGTCAAATTTGGGTGTTATAAAATAACATGACATAATTATGGATTTACATGTGACTGCTAAAACTTCAAGCATTAATTAGGCCGCTAGGAGAGAATGATATATACGCGCGCGCGTGTGTTTGTAATAGTACACGTGTTTGTATGTATGTATGAGCATGTATGTGTTAACGTCTCTCCCACTGATATCACTTTTAGTTATGAAAAATGTTCTGCGTTTTTAAGTTATGGATGGTTTCAAATTGCTGCGTGTTTACAGCTGATGCTAGTGTTGAGGTATCTGAAAATTCTTGGTCAGGGATACAAGGGGCTAATCTTAGTCTTTTAGAAAGCATAAGAGCCGAGAATCCATAATTTTCAAATTTAGAAGCTAGGGCTAAAAGTATAAGCATAAATTGCATCTATAGCAGAGAGTAATGGATATTTACACTGTGTATGTAGAAGTACGTGTTTTTTGATCCCTTTCCCTCGGTTATCCTGTAACACTAAAAGCCGCCACATTTTTGAAGTTATGGTTTAAAAGTAGTCTTATAAATGCTAGAAAAATAAAAGGATTGTGAATTCATTGCTAAAAATATATTGCTATACAAATAAGTGAATAACGATAGATACAAGTTCTGTAGATCCCCGTGAAGGAAAAATTGTTCAGTTTGGTGATTGTGGTATCTAGCCAGTTAATACATGAGATGTAAAACCTAGATTTGTTGCTGACGTTTTTCGTCTACATGGTTGCTTCTTTAAGTTTTCAAAATGAATGTTACTGCTAAAAATGTTAAAGTATCTGTCATGAAGGAAACTTAACTCGTAAGTATCTTACCTCTCAAGGATACTCAGATATCTAGTATTCTTAACTATGAAGAAACGTACTTAGTAAGAATACTTGAAAGCAAAGAATAGAAGTTAAAAGCTGAGCTCGAATTAGCACAATCCAGACTTTTCATTTTACCAATTCGAATTAGAATACTTTTGTTTTCTATCGCAATTATAATCAGCAACAAACCTTTGCTACTTAAATTATTCCAAAGTGCAGAATCCTTAAATATTTACAGAAAACAAGTTGAGATCTTTGACTGATTCTCTTTACCATCTTTGACTTTAATGCACTGCTTTTGTATTAAATTGTATCCTTAATGGACGCAAACTGATATTTTTGAGGATCATTAGGTTATTATTGTCGGGATAAGTATCTGTATTAACGATATCCAACCGTCACTTTCTTTTGTATGTGTCCCACTTTAATTATAGGTGACGTGGATCAGTGTATGAATATAGATAATAGCTTTTACTTCTGCGATAAATACATGTGCATCGTGCTTAATCTTCAACTACCTATTCTGAATCAGGTTTTCTATTCACGGTCAAAAGTCGAAGCTTGGTTAAGCATTAGCTCGAGCCAGAATATTGCCTAATCTTCACCTCTACTCCAAGCGATTAATGTAGTAGCATTATTAAGGAAGTGAAGTAGATTAGCTGCTTACGTGAACTAGTGAAGGATGGAATGCAATAAGGATGAAGCCACAAGGGCGAAAGAAATCGCTGAGAGCAAGTTCTCTTCAAAGGATGTAAAGGGCGCAAAGAAATTTGCTTTAAAGGCGCAAAATTTGTTTCCTGGTCTCGAGGGTATTTCCCAACTATTAGCAGTCCTGGATGTGCATGTTGCTGCCGAAAACAAAGTAAGCGGTGAATCAGATTATTATGGGATACTTGGTGTGAATCCATTAGCCGATGATGATACTGTGAAGAAACATTATAGAAAACTAGCTTTATCACTTCATCCCGATAAGAACAAGTCTATAGGTGCAGAAGGGCATTTCAGCTCGTTTCTCAAGCATGGAATCTGTTATCCGATAAAGATAAAAGATCGGGCGATGATCATAAAAGGCATGCTCAGTTTTTGAAGCAGAGGGTTCCTCAGAACGTGTTTTCACGAGTGAATATACCTCCAACTCAGAACGGTTTTCACAATGTCACGAAGAGTGCAGCTGCCGGACAGCTGGTGCAGATGCGCAGGCAAAGGTTACAACTTCTCAGAAGAAGGATAAAACTACTACTCAGACGAAGAAAAAAACGAAGAGTCAAAAGGATGAGACTAATGGGACTACCAAGACGGTTCCCACTTCTGTTCCTTCATCCTCCAGTGAACAGATAGCTCCTGAGACGTCAAAGGTCAAAGCTTCTCGAACAAAGACTAAAGTTAGCGGGACTGCCAAGATGGGCCCACTTCTGCTTGTGCATCGTCTAATGAACAGATAGCGCCTCAGACGATGCCTGGGCCTTGTTTAACAGAGGTTAAAACTTCTCAAGAAAAGGATAAAGTTAATGGGACGACCAAGACAGGTCCCACTTCTATTCCTTTACCGGTTACTAAACAGATGAAGATTAAGACGTTTTGGACCGTATGCATGAGATGCAAATTGCAGTATGAATTCTTGAGAAAGTATTTAAACCGAAATATGTTATGCCCCACTTGTTATGGACCGTTTCACGCAACTGAGATTCCACCACCAAATATCAATGCTTCTTCAGAAGTTGCAGGAATTTCACAAGGAACGGGAAATAACATTTCAGCCCCAGAAACGTGTAAGATAACGGTATTGAGGCTGGCAATGGTACAAGCTCCAAGCGGGGTCCACTAAAAAGGGATCGAGAAGAAGCTGGACTAGACACTAATATAGAGGAAGCTTTGAGAAATAAGATCGCTAAAAAAGAAGCTAAATCCGCATCTAAGAAAGTCAAATCTGTTGAAACAAAGCAAGACAGTAATGTCTTTGATGCAAAAAAGGAAACGGGCCGGCCTATCAAGAATCAACTTATAAAGAAGGCGACTACAGAAATAAAGAAGAAACTGGACGAATGGAGCTCAGAAGCGAAAAAGTTGCTGAAATGGCAAACGGCTACTCAAAGAGTGACGAGGCTGACGTCCCAGATCCAGATTTTTATGATTTTGATATAGAAAGAAGTGAAAAGTGTTTCAAAGAAGGTCAGCTCTGGGCTGCATATGATGATCGTGACGGGATGCCTCGGAACTATGCCATAGTCCACAAAGTAATTTCTTTAAACCCGTTTAAGATGAAAGTATGTTGGCTTAGCTCAAAGCCTAACAAGAAACCACTTCCATTTCCCGGGTTCCTGGAAGCATTTGGCGAGTTTCAACCAGGAAAACATGAAACGGTTACCTCCCAAACTATTTTTCTCACAAAGCTAGCTTTACAAAGCAGAGAAACGGTAACATTCGTGTTTTCCTAAAAGGGAAGTGTTTGTGCTCTGTACAAATCGATTACACACGGATACGATCAAACATACTTATGAACTTGTAGAAGTTGACGAGTCCAGTGAAGAAACAGGCATTACCGTCACGCCACTAGTCAAAGTTGCAGGATTTAAAACAGTGTTTCACCGACATCTCGACAGCAAAGAAACAAAAGTTATCCCGGAAAAAGACTTTCTTAAAATATCGCATCAAATACCTTCATACCTGCTCACGGGTCAAGAATCTGCAAATGCTCCAAAGGGTTGTCTAGACCTCGACCCTGCAGCTATTCCTCCCGAGTTTCTTCATGTTTTAGCAGATAATAAGGAAGCCGATACAATGGATATGGACAATGGTCCAAGTACTGATGGTGTTTGTTCCATTTAGGTACAAAATTCCTGAACTTGGGAGTTTGGTTTGGTTTTTTGGGTTGTTGGATGGGGGGAAAATAGGTAACATGTAGTGTGCATTATGCAGTTGTAACTTGTGCTTAAAAGGGTTGTACAACTCAGTTTTTGTTAGATGCTGCAGTTATATCTTGACTTTATTTAGAAATGTTTCTTTTGTACTTTTGGAATCCAAACATTGACTGTTACTAAGGAATGAAAATGGAGGAATGTTTTGGTACTTAATGTTGTTTTTTTGTCTTTGTTTCTTATCTTTTGTTAGGTTTTGAAGTCTAATAGTTTTAAACTTTTGTTGCATGTAATTTATATTATAAAGTAGCCGTGCGCAAATGGGGTTTTTTGGGCTGACCGGTTCGGTTAGTAACCGACCCAGTTTTTGGTCAAACCTGGTCAAACCGGTTATTTTCAAAAAGCAGTTCGGGTCGGTTAGACTTTTGGGTAGAAAAACCAAACCGGTACTAACCGGTTTGTAACCGGTTATAATAAGAAAACCGTTATAACCGTCTTTTTTTTATTTTTATTTTTTGCTACTGTTAAGGACTAAATGGTGCTCGGGTTTTGGTTTTTTTTTTCATTCGCATTTTATACATAATAACTCAATAAACTTCAACTTTTATTAAATAAATTCATAATCGTCAAACATAAACTACTTGAAACATAAGCTAATACATTGAGCGATTTATTAATTGGGTAGCTAATACATTGAGCGATAGTGAGGTCTTATTCGGAGTCTCCGGATCCGGACCTAGCTTGGTCATCTTAAGCGATTTCTTCATCGGAAAGTGAGATTCTATAACCCTCTTGCATCTCGATCTCAAGTATTTGTGGTTCGATCTCTAAATAATTGGCTTCAATATTAGAAATGTGTTGTATACGTTCTTGTGCGTCTAAGTGATCCTTTAAGCAAATACACATCTCCAAAGATGTCGGCGTGAGTCTTGTTCTTGAATCGTTAATACCCTTCCACTAAGAGAAAACATGATTCGGTTACCGTAGAAGTTTGTACGCTTAGTAAATCTCGAGCCATCTTGGATAGAACGGAAATTGAGATTGCCTTCCTTTCCACCAAGACAAAAATCAAAGTTTTCAAATTCTTCTTGTCCCATAGAGCTTATCCAATCGGTTATGATATATCTCCCAAATTCGTTAGTACCGGTTTGGTCACTCCTAGCCCGTTTAACACTTTCTTGTCTTAAAGTTTGAAATAAGTTAAACCTCGAACTCAAGAGGATGATGAAGCACCACAACTAATTGAAACATTAGTTGAACCATATTTACTAAAATAAATATCAAATAAATCTTTAAAACATTTGTTAAAATAAGCTTTTGCATTCATTGCATAGTTAAGGTTTTCTAATTGCAAATCCAAATCAATCGAAATCTTCTCGATAAGTTTCCACCCCACTAATGTTAAAGCGTGGGTCTAATGCGGCGGCACAAGTAATTACCGTGGAATTTCTTTGAAATATTTTTAAGTTTTTCTTTCATAGGTTCAACCATAATATCATATGGTGGACCACTTGATTCGAATTCGCCTATTTTTGAACACATTGCAAAAATTTGTTGGATTACCCTATGACTCGTGGGATAATATACACCGATAATAAAGTAGTTGCATCTTTAAAACTTGAGTAATTCGGTTAATTTTTCAATAATTTCTCAATTTTAGACGGAAAATGGTTCAACTAGGTATCACCGCAAGATCATCATGAAAAGTACTTAAAGCAATTTTTGGCGTAAAACACTTTTAAACATATAATAAGTCGAGTTCTATCTTGTAGGAACTTCCCAATTAGGTGTTAAAAATTGGTTTCTTTCCACACAAAATCTCATATAACTCTTATATCTTGCTTTAGGCCCACAAAATATATCTCGCAACATTGTTTTAAAAGCGTTTTTATCGACATTATTTCGGTACCCTAATCCGTCTTGCACCACCAAGTTTATGATGTGTGCAACACATCGCCTATGAAAAAATGTCGTTCAAAGGTGGTTGGTATCTTGCTATTAGTTTAGTGGCGACATTTTGTTAAAAGCATTATCAAATGAGATTGAAAAATCTTATGTTTCAATTTAAACTTTTTAACACATCTCTTAACTTACGAAATAAATTCATACCGTGTGGATAATCAAAGTTTTGAAAATCAATCGACGCTTCATCATTTGCCAAGTTACGGGATTAATCCAATGCGCGGTAAAACAAACGTCTTTAATCGCGGCAAATGATGAGGCGCCAACCAAACATCGGTTGTTAAGTTTACATTTGTATTTAAATTTTCAAAACCTTTTATGATTTCGAGTTTAGCCTTTTTCTACATTTTAAGTGCATCACGTTTAAGAGTAGAACGACTTACGTGACTATATCGCGAAAGATAATTTTGAAGCACCTTGGTTAATCTCGGGTTATCGAAATGGTTGAATGGCAAAGCTTCTTGAATCACAAAGCTTGCAAATTGTTGTCGAGTCCGTTCCGAATCATATGCAAATATACCCCATCTTGTGACATAGATGCTTGACCCGCATCCGAACGCCTTTGAGTGCTTGGCAATACTTTTTCGATATGTTGCTTCAACGTCGTGTTGGATCCGCTACTTAAAACTTCTTGCAAAATTTACAATGAGCCTTCATGGTATTATCTAAAAACTCCACGAGCTCAAAATTACACCAAATTTCCTTGTTTCGTCCGTTTTAAAACCGCAACAATCGTGGGTTCATTTGAAGAACCAACACCGGTGGAAGTTGAAGAACTTTGAGTTGCCATTTTGTGAGTGATTTTGATTGTTTTCAAGAGTGTTTGATTGTTGTTGTAAGTTGTAAGTAACTAAACCATATTCAAGATTAGTATTTATACTAAACTTTATAAGCATAAATGGTGATTAAATGCCAAAATAACGGCTATAAACAAAAAAAAGGTCATATTGTGTTTGTCATTCCATGTCCCTCGTTAACGACTTGTTCCCAACGTTCATAAAAATAACGGTTACCAACGGTTTCCCAACTAACCGTTTCCCAACCGGTTCGTATCCGCCCAACTTCTAGAACTAAAACCGGTTCCTAACCGCGGTTATTATCCTAACCGAACGGTTATGGTCAAAACCGGTGTTGACCGTTCCGAATCGGTTTTATTTCGATTTTGGTATTTTTGGTCACGGCTATTATAAAGTGAATCAACTTAACTTAAATCATACTATTAGGCTGGGTGTAATGGTCATTTTGTCAAGACCTCAACGTCACATCAATTTTTCAAAGACACCATTTAGCTCAACTTAAATCATACTATTAGGTTTGGGTGTAAAAGAAGTTAGTGCACCACGTTGGGTGGTCTAAACCACCGAACCAACCCCAAAGGCAACTTGACGCGCGTGGATGGCGGTCGTAGTGGTAGATGGTGCGTGGTAGAGGCTCACCACAGTGGTGAGGACCTCTATTACACCGGTCTAAATAATTGGGGTATTTAATTATTTATTCGGGTTCTTGGTTAGTTGAAATGTCATCGTTTTTTTAAGAGAAACACATATTTTGGATTTTTGTAGTCGATGTAAGGAGTTGTTGAAATGTCTTGCATGTACGAGGTGTTTGCTTTAGCTTTTTTTTGAGCTACCAAGCTTAAATGTATTCGGTTTACGTTTAATAAGCTTACTTTTTCCGGCTTATTTTACAATTTATACTACAGGTTATAAAATAAGTTAGAAAAGTATTATAAGCTGAAACAGCGTGAAGTCTCGTAAGCTTTAAAATATGCTTAAACAAAACCCTTAGTATGAATTATGAAGAACTTTGTTAATGGACATGTCCACTTATGGCGATTATGATAGATAACTTTAAGAAAAATAGAAAATGGATGAATAATGACTTTTGATGGATAGAGTTTTGTATTTTTAGAAAAAATAATACATTGCTCATTTGCACATTATCCTAAACAAAAACACTAACAAAACTGATTTTCATCTACTTTCCTTAATAGAAAGCCATTACCAATTATGTTTCTTTGCTCAACATCAACTAAATATAGCCGCGAGCACTATTTAGTTTTAACTAGAGTGGTAGCAATCTTGCCATCTTACTGTAAATTCATTTACTTACTTAGTTCTGGTTGATCACAAACTTGAGTTCTGTATGGGTACGGTAATTAGTGCTCTTTGAGTATAATGTCTCATGTTCTTTAGCGTATATGAATAGTGTTGATGTAAATTGGATCATGTGTTGGCTTCACCATTATCATTTTCTTATGGTCTATATGATTATCTCACACATGATACAGTATGCAGGTGATGTGGCTAATTGTTTGCGTTACGGTTGGTGTTTACAACATAGTACTACATACATCTTTGCATTTTTCCTTCTACAAGATTACGAGTGTCATTTGATCAACAAATGATAGCTGACTACTTTAACTATGTTACAAGAAAAAACATAGATGTTTCGTATCAAATGATACCCATCATGACTTTAAATAAAAATGTTTGTATTCAGCAAAAAAGTGAACTTGATAGTATTTTTTTTTTGTAAAATATTGGGTAAATGATACAATGATTAAATTTAAGTATAAGTTATACTTTGGGTAAATATGCTCTTACTCTTTGCATTTAAATACTGAAAATGTAAAGCATTGTTCATATGTTATGGCGAACACGGTCGTCAGTCGTCATCACACCATAAGTATTTTTTTAAATAATTTTTCTCCTTAACCTTTTAAAATATATATAATAAAATTAAGCGACAAATGTCATTTATACTTTCTTACAAAATATGAGAAATTTTCATATTCTTCATTTATATATATTGATCCTTCTACATAAAATGTTTAGAATTTTGAGTGTCATTTGATGATGTACAATTTATTTCACTTACAATTACGTAACGAACATTAGAAGTACGCAATGAAATGCGACTACAAACGAACCTCGTTAGTAGACAAGTTACTTGTCTATGATATATGCAATATAGTTATTATCGGTCAAATTTTCTTGGTCAAGATGAGAAGGAATGTGTGGATGATAGACCATAGGTTGCATATAGTCTTCCATCCATGTCTTCTTTAAAGTCTTGGTCAAGATGATAAGGAAGTTGTGGAAGCCATTCATTTCACCGGTTGCATGTGGAACACAAACCGTTAACATGCAAAACTAAGGATAAGCCAATACTTTTACTTATCCCTATGATTTTAAGTAAATTTCAAAATGTCACCACAAGCATTAAGTTACTTATCATCTTCCTATCATATTTTAATTCACTTACTTGGTTTTGGTTAGTCAAAACTTGAGTTTTGTATAGATGCAAGAATTAGTGCTCTTTGAGTAAGCTAACAAACAAAAACAATAGCTACAAAACCCAAAACATTGGCTATAAATCAAATGGTTATAAAACTTCAAAATGTGCCCACAATATTCTCCGGTCCACGAAAAATCAATATAGATCTTCCCATCTCACCTGTCCAAACTATAACAACGACCTTTTACCTTTTGACGGGCCAAAAGAGGCGAAAAACCACTTCGCTTCAAAATTAATACCAAACACTATATCATGCACAAATAATTACCCATTAACCAAAACTTATAATCTTATCACCATTACAATTTACCACACATCAAACACTTCCTAAACTCATTACAGGGTCTTCAAATTCCACTTCTGAATTATGAAAGGTTTTAATGGATATTTAAATAATAGTATGTCCGGATTCGAACTCGAGACTTCGGGATTGCACACATTACGTATGAGAATTGATGTATATAATTAATATAAATAAAACGTTATTGTTATTAATTATTAATCACTAAATAAAACATAACGATAGTTAAATGATTAACGAGGTTTGGTTAGCGATCGTTAAATATTAACTAGAAGGACTAAGAATGAAATTAGATATCGGAAAGTTCTAGAATCCTTTGGGATGCTTGGCCGATCGGTGGGGGTTTCAAACCAATCCCACTCAAACTTGGACTCAAGATATGTTAACTATAAATACAATTCAATGTATTCATTATTGACCAACCTTGGATTACCAATAACCTAATTTCTTCTCCTTCTCCTCTCTCTTTGTGGCGGGTCGAACACCCTCATCCCAAGGGTTTCGATTTTGTCTAACTCAAAGACACAAGTGTTTGGTTTATTAGTGATTCAAGGAACTAGCTTCTCGCATCAAATCGCTATTAATGCGTGTGTGCAAGAACGAAGAACAAGCACACTTGAGCTTGTAATCCTTGGTGGTCGATTTTTGGGTTGGACGATTTGTATAAACCCTAGTTTAGGGTTTTGGGTTTTGTTACTTGATCACATAATCGGTTGATTGCTTGAATTGCTAAAAGGTACGCACTTTCTTGTTTGGTTAATTAATTACATATATTATTCCTATAGTCTTCCATTGCTTGCTTTGATGATGTATTTGTTTTATGTATAATTGTTATGAGTATAAAATTCCAACAATGGCATCACGAGCCGTTAATATGATGTAATTAATTACAAACACATAAAATTGGATCTTTATGATTATATGCATGCTTTTTATGGTTTCTAGGGTTTTGAATTGAAACCCTAATTTTTATATATATGGGTCGATTACCCTAATATTTATTTAATTAGGTTTTAATTTTGTAAAACTTGTAGAAACCCTAGGATTGCATGCTAATTTTATGTGGAAATTAATGAATAATTGTTATGTGCCATGTAATTTGCGTATCTTGGGTGATAATTGTTATGCGGAATCCATGGTGGAACATGCATGTTTTGCCATGGAGAATTGTTTATTGTATATTGATTAATTGTTAAGTGATACACACATGATTTATTTATTTAATAATTATTGAATTGGGGAAGACCTCAATTATAACTAATAAAATTCGTTATGTGCTAATTGGTATACAATTAACTTGACTTACATAATCGACTTGTCGATGTATGTAGCTCATCTACCTTGCGAGATGAAAGTTCTAGTTAATGTATGCATTTATTTACGCCTAAATTGTTATTAGAGTTTATTGAAATAATTATGCATGTGGCTAATTGTTTTTACATATGTTAAATTGTTTAGTTATATGTTTATATTATTTGAGTGTGTTTAATTTTATTAAAATGCTTTTTGTTTATATATTGTTTTGACATGTTAGTAAGCAAAAGGGTTTTTATGAATAGAAAATTAAATGGACTAAATAATGGCGAAATTGATTTGTTATCTAAGAATTATTCTTGAACTTTTAATCGATGATGCGATTGTACTAAATGGTTAGAACGGCTCACCCACTAGAACAAACTATAAAGGGTATTTAAGAAGTGAGCATAGTCTCACCGAATGGATGTCTAAGGTTATGCTTGGTGACACGGTCCTCTCCTCTGTATGCGTTCGATTGGAGCTACCTAGTATAACCATTCTATGTACAAGCATCTTAGTGCAAAGTTGTAAGTTTCTCAACGCATCGATTAAAACTTTGTAGAATTCAATCTTAGCAATTAAAATCTTGTAGTAAGTTTTTGAAAATTTTATGTTATAAAGTTGTATGCATGCTTCTTTATACATAAGTTTTGATTACACATCAAAATTGTACCCTTTAAAATTTAAGTTTATGCCATCTAATGATATGAAACACTTGAAGTTGTAATTTAGTTATGTGAGACCTTGATCTAGATTACAATAACGAGGTGAATTATTTTGTTGTGTGAGACCTCGACTTTATGATTTGCGGTTTCTAAATTAGACAACTTAATTAAGTTAGTTAGTGAGACCTATAACTTAAGGCATAAGATGGGATAAAACATGCTTACGTTTTGCATTAATTGTTTTGGCAAAATTGTAAATCCCATAATTTTTGGAATTGAAAACTTGTTTGTCAATTATCGTTTTCAACGATTACCTATTCTATACTTTCACCACTAGCGGATCAACCGATGTGGTGGAACTATGATAATGAGGATCCAAACTTCAAGGAAAATTCTATGGTTAATATGAATATTGACCAAAGGGTATTTATTTTCTTGAATGTTTACTTATCGAAAGTACTAACTTTTGAACTTTTATTTCGTAGAAATGGCTCAAGTGAATCTCTTGCACTAGCCTCGTCGTTCAAATCTATGTTTGATCGAGAGAAATTATTAGTAGCGCAATTTCAATGATTGGTATCGTGACTCGAATTGTCTTGAGGGTTGCCAAATGACTCAATTGTTGACTACGCCTTGTCCTCCCGAACTGCGGTGATGCTCTTTCTTGAAGCACGAGTACATGGCAATCTGAGTATGACAAGTATAATGAGGTCGCTGCATTATGCTCGGGAGTATGAACTCAAGCTTGCAAAGCAATTTGAGAATTACTTCCTAATCTCATCTTTGACGAATTGCAAAGGTTGTTTGAAAAGCCTGTGTTGTAGAGTGTATGACTTGATTGATGCTCTTCACGGTTGCAAGCAAGGAGAAGGAACACATGGCGCCCTACGCACGAAATGATGAGTTACATGGACCGGTTAGGCGTTTGAACTATGTCTACCCTAATGACATACAAATTGGCACGATCAACGGATCCCTTAACGAGAATTTGATGGTTTCGTCTTGCATTATAATATGCATTGCAGGGAAGGCGATCGGTGAGGTACATGCAATGCTCATTGATTACGAAAAGGTTTGCCCAAGGCCTCTACACTGCGGTTTTGACCATCGGAAGGGTAGAATTTCTAAGCCTAATAAGCCGCTAGCGAACAAGAAAGGGAAAGGTAAGGGTAAAGGCGATAAGGAAAACAAGTTATGACTTATCGTGAAGAACCCAAGAAGTACCCTCCCAGCGTGAGAATCCGAAGAAGGATCGAGCTTGTCATCACTTTGCACCGAGGTTGGACCTTTGGAAGAGGAATTGTCCATTGTACCTTGATGAGTTCTTGATAAGAGGTATAAAAATCGTGTTGTAGCTGATTGCCAGTACTCTTTTGATGATAGAATTATTTGCTTTTCCTCATAAAATAAATTCGGGTATATGATCTTGGATGTGGTATTCACATATGTAATACTGCTGCGGGGACTTAGAGGAGCAAGGAAGCTTGCCTATGGACGACAATACACGCGCGTGGGTAATGGAGCACATGCGATCGTTGAAGCTATAGGCACGTTTGATTTAGTTTACCTTCGGGTTTAGTCTTGTCATTAAACGATTGTCATTACGCACCTTCTATTGTTAGGGGTGTCGTTTACATTTCCTTGTTAAAAGATATTGGTTTCGTTCATACATTTACTGATTATGGAATTTCATTTCTTTAAATGATGTTTTTACTTTAATGTTATTCAATAAATGGTGTGTTTGAAATTGATTTGCATGATAATGTTGTTGATAAAAATAATTACATCTTTAGCATCAATAATAAAAGAATCAAAGGTGATTTGGATTCTTCATTTCTTTGGCATTGTAGACTTGCTCATATAGGCAAGAAACGCATGCAACAGTACGCAACACGATGGGCTTTTGCAAGACATCAATGATGAATCATTTGATAAATCACGAATCTTGCATATCCGGGAAGATGACCAAGAAACCTTTACAAATAGTTTAGAAAGGGCTTCGATCTTCTTGGTGTGATACATCTTGGCGATATGTGGACCACTAAGACATGTGTCAAGAAAGGTGCTAGCTACTTAACCTTTACTTCGATGATTTGATCGTTATGGTTATGTTTATTTACTTAAACATAAACATGAAGTCTTTGAAACATTTAAGGTTTTAAGAGTGAAGTAGAAGCGCAACTAGGAAAGAAGATTAAAGCTCTTGATCGATAGAGGTGGTGAATATTTAAGCCAAGAGTTTAAAGATTATCTAGGCGAGTGTGGTATTGTCCAGAACTCACATCTCCTTATACTCCACAACAAAATGGTGTATCCGAGAGAAGAAATCGTACATTGCTAGACATGGTGCGATCGATGTTTAATCTTACTACTCTTCCCTTATCCTTTTGGGATTATGCTTTGAAGCTGCATGTCGCATATTGAATATGGTTCCAACTAAGAAGGTTGATAAGACTCCTTATGAAGTGTGGTATGGAAACCTCCCAACTTGTCTTACTTAAAGGTGCAGGGTTGTGAGGCGTTTGTTAAGCGTGATCTGTGCGATAAGTCGCAACAAAGATCATAAGTGTGTCTTCGTAGGATACCCAAAAGAAACGATGGGTTACTACTTTCCACCGAAAACAAAGTAATTGTTGCTAGGTATGGAGACTTTCTTGAAAAGGATCTCATATCTCATGAATTCGATGGGAGAGTATATGATCCGGAAGATGATCAAGAAGATACAACACCTTCTCGAGAACACTAGCCAACCTCAAGTAGAACACGAAAGTCTGGGCGTTCCACCCGAGTTGAAGTGATTCCCATTCGTAGATCTGCAAGGACTACGCGTGCACTGGCGTCTATGTCTCAGCGTGAAGGCGAGGAAAATATGTTAGGGGATCTTGGTGAACTCGCTAACTATAAAGCTGCCATGATGAGTCTGAAAAGGAAAAATGGCGAGTTGCAATGAATGGGAAATGCAATCCATGAAGATAACGAAGTACGGATGAGGTTGACTTACCTCCAAATGCTAAGGTAGTTGGAAGTAAGTGGCTCTTTAAGATAAAGACCGACATGGATGGCAATGCACACACCTATAAAGCTCGTCTTGTAGCTCAAGGTTATACTCAAACCTATGGGGTAGACTACGAGGAGACATTTTCTCTGTGCGGACATTAGAGCTATTAGGATTCTTATAGCCATAGTCACGTACTATGACTATGAGATATGGCAAATGGATGTCAAAGCGCCTTCTTAAATGGTCGCCTAGATGAGGACATCTATATGGCGCGACTGAAGGGTTTGTGAATCCTAAATTTCAAAGCGTGTATGCAAACTTCAAAGATCCATTTATGGGTTGAAGCAAGCATCAAGGCAATGGAACAAGAAGTTTGATGAAGAAATCAAGAAATTTGGTTTCACTCAAAATCTTGATGAGCCATGTGTGTATCACAAAGCTAGTGGGAGTAATGTTATTTTCCTTGTCTTATATGTTGATGACATATTGATCATGGGAAAAGACATTCCAAGTATGCAAGATGTAAAGTCTTATCTTGGAGAGTGCTTTTCTATGAAGGACTTAGGGGAAGCAGCATTTATTCTGGGGATCAAGATCTATCGAGATAGATCAAGGCGGTTAATTGGACTAAGCCAAAGTGCTTACATTGATAAAATACTGAAGAGATTTAGTATGCAAAATTCCAAGAAGGGATATTTGCCGATGTAAGTTGAACATGGCTTAAGTAATAAACTATGCGCGTCAACACTGCCGAGGTGGAATACATGAGAAAAGTTCCTTATGCTTGATTTGTAGGATCTATCATGTATCTTGTGAGATGTACAAGGCACGATGTGGCGTTTGCACGAACATTACCGGTCGGTATCAACGGAACCCGGTGTGAAGCATTGGCAGTTGTTAAGAACATTCTTAAGTATCTAAGGGCTACTAAAGAAATGTTTCTAGTGTATGGAGGAAATCGAGATGCGAACTTGATGTTACGGGTTTTGCGATCGTCATTCCAAACCGATAAAGATGATACGAAGTCTCAGACGGGTTATGTCTTTGTCATTAATGGAGGAGCGATTGACCGGAAGAGCAAGAAGCAAACAACGTTGCGATGTCTATTCTGAAGTGAGTACATAGTCGCCCGAAGTCGCGATGGAAGTTGTTGGATTAGGAAATTCATTTCGGGACTCGGAGTAATGCCTCAATCGAATTGCCTTTAAATGTGTATTGTGACAACTCTGCTGCAATAACATTTTCCAATGAGCCCAGAGTCATGAAGGCGCGGACATTTTCCTCGTCGATATCACTATGTTAGAGAACAAGTCGACATAGGTGAAATCAATCTACTCAAAGTTCATACGATGAAAATCTAGTCGATCCTTTTACGAAGCCTTTGCCAAAAGATAAACTTTCCGACCATCTTGATGGGATAGGACTTCGTTTAGCTAGTAGTTTCATGCGGATCTGTGATTAGTATTTGGATAAAGGATGTCATGAACAAATATTACTTTAATGAAATAAAATAGTTGTTTATGTTTATTTTTCATTTTCTTAATATTATATCCTATATTTGCATGTTTAATCCGTGAGTAACTTATGTTATTCTAAATAGTCCGTTGTCGATCAATGATGTGGGAATGTCATTGAATTAAGACAAATATGAGTTTTAGTAGAATATACTTTTAAAGTATATTGATGCGTGGGACATACCAATTCACATGATATTCAATGAATTGAATATAGGACTCATCCCAACTTTACATGATGATACTTTTGGATTTTATCATTAAGTATATCATGAAGTGTTTATCCTCGGACTTGAGATACCGGATAAGCGATATGAATGTAGTGCATTTGTGTAAGATAGTCTAACTTATCCGTGAATCGGTAGTTATAAGGGCTATTTTCGGAAGTGTTGCAAAATTCATGAGTTATGTTTGTAGTCAAGAGAATTTGTTCATTTGAATTTGTTTCAAAGCATAATACTATATTTGGGCCTCGTAGGGTTGACAAGATGTTTGTATGGCCATACCCAAGATCTATCTGGAATACGTTCGATGATTTGGTAATCTTGTTCAATCATATAAAACGAGAAATGAATATTAACTTATGAAATGACTTGATCCATATTCATAGTTAATGTAGTATTAGTAACAAAAGGATAAGTAAAATGATGAATCATTAAATGGTTTTCGAGGAGACCATGCTCGATTCGATCTGGGGCGTTAGTGTGAAAGCTAGACTAACCAATGTCATTACTATATTTAGTAATATCCAGTGGGAGCTGAAAGGTTTTAATGGATATTTAAATAATAGTATGTCCGGATTCGAACTCGAGACTTGGGATTACACACATTACGTATGAGAATTGATGTATATAATTAATATAAATAAAGCGTTATTGTTATTAATTATTAATCACTAAATAAAACATAACGATAGTTAAATGATTAACGAGGTTTGGTTAACGGTCGTTAAATATTAACTAGAAGGACTAAGAATGAAATTAGATATCGGGAAAGTTCTAGAATCCCTTTGGGATGCTTGGCCGATCGGTGGGGGGGTTTCCAAACCCAATCCCACTCAAACTTGGACTCCAAGATATGTTAACTATAAATACAATTCAATGTATTCATTATTGACCAACCTTGGATTACCAATAACCTAATTTCTTCTCCTTCTCCTCTCCTCTTTGTGTGGCCGGTCGAACACCCTCATCCCCAAGGGTTTTCGATTTTGTCTAACTCAAAGACACAAGTGTTTGGTTTATTAGTGATTCAAGGAACTAGCTTCTCCACATCAAATCGCTATTAGTACGTGTGTACAAGAACGAAGAACAAGCACACTTGAGCTTGTAATCCTTGGTGGTCGATTTTTGGGTTGGACGATTTGTATAAACCTAGTTTAGGGTTTGGGTTTTGTTACTTGATCACATAATCGGTTGATTGCTTGAATTGCTAAAAGATGCACTTTCTTGTTTGGTTAATTAATTACATATATTATTCCTATAGTCTTCCGCTGCTTGCTTTGATGATGTATTTGTTTTATGTATAATTGTTATGAGTATAAAATTCCAACAAATTAGGCCACTGAAACCTTGATATTGAGCCGGTCCAAACACCATTCATTCCATGATCTGCCAAACAAGATTTTTACCAAAACCCAAAGCCCAGCAGCCTCGCAAATACTCTTCAAACTTAAATTCCAACCAGCCTAAGTGCCAAGACCAAAAACCACACCAAGACAGTACCCAACAAATTCCAAAATTACTAGTACCCAAGACCACCAGCAGATTTCTATCCCACAAAGAACATTTAGTAGAACATATAAGCCAATTCCATATAACCTTATTCATTTGACAGGATTAGGGTAAAGTATTGTTCATAGGTTCTGGCGAACACGGTCCTGTCGTCGTCATCACACCATAAGTATTGTTTTAATAATTTTCTCCTTAACCTTCTAAAATATATATACTAAAATTAAGCAAACTAAGCAACTGTTACAAAATCCGAAAATTTTCAAGACTCTTCATTTAAATATATTAATTTTTCTCCTTAACCTTCTAATATATGCAATGTAAGTTTACGTAGTCTTCCATATCCCAAGTCTTCTTAAAAGTCTTCCCTGAGTACACGTAGAAGGAATGTGTGGATGATAGACCATAGGTGATGCTAGTCGTGCTACTTGGGTTGCATGATTGATATGTTACAAAAAATCATAATGTCCTCTTCCCAATCCCAAGTCTTCTTTAAAGTCTTCTCTGAATATACATACAAACTAGTTATTACCAATCAAATGTTGTTTTGCTCAAGCTGATAAGGATATTGTGGATGCCATTCTCTTCACAATTTAAGTGTGGTGAACGTTAAACATAGATAATTGAAAATATTATAATCTCTTAAAAGTCTTGGTATCTCAAGATGATAAGAAATTTGTGGAAGCTATTTATTTCACCATTTGCATGTCACATACGTTAACATGCAAAACTAAGTATAAAAACCCAACGCTAGTTCTCAGTGGAAACATACCCAAACAACTTTTTCAACTTCCATCACTAAATCATTTTTAAATTTTCTCTCAAAATACTTGTTCCTCTCTTATTTTAAGTAAATTTCAAAAAATGAAGTCACCACAAGCAATAATTCACTTATCATCTTCCTCTCTTATTTCTTTTCTCTTTTTCAGTCTCGCCATAACATGTCTTACTTCCGCCACTGTCTCTGCTTCATATGGCGGTAATGAGACTGATTATCAGGCGTTGTTGTCATTTAAGTCAAAGATCACCCATGATCCATACAAAGTTTTAACCTCGTGGAACCATTCCTTTCATTTTTGTGACTGGAGCGGTATTTCATGTGGAAAACGGCACAAACGGGTGACTGTTTTACGACTGAAATCGCAAGGCTTAGAAGGCTCGTTGTCTCCTCATGTAGGAAACCTCAGCTTCCTCCGCAAGCTTTATCTCATGAACAACAGCTTTCAAGGAAGCATTCCTCATGAACTTGGTCGTCTATTTAGGCTACGTCGTCTTTTTCTGTATACAAACAAATTCAGTGGAGTCATTCCAACAAACTTGTCTGGTTGTTCTAACCTCGAAGACCTTTGGGTAGGCCAAAATAAGCTAGTTGGAAGCATACCCAAGGAGGTGAGTTTACTGTCCAAACTTGCTATTCTTGAAATTGAGGACAATAAGTTAACAGGTGGAATCCAACCATTCTTGGGGAATATTACATCAATGGAAGTCTTCGCTGCTCGCAGAAACCCGTTGGGTGGGAGAATTCCAGATACCTTGGGTCATTGGAAAAGGTTGACCTTATTTTACTGTTCCGAGTGCAGCTTATATGGAAGCATCCCTCATTCCATTTTCAACCTCTCACTCCTAGTTAATTTTCCTTACCTGGTAATCACCTCACTGGTAGTCTTCCTTTAGGAATTGG